>CAIGRM010222935.1:0-11707 GCA_903798335.1 Fraxinus albicans | reverse complement strand
GTCAAGGAGGAATTGATTTACCATCGAAATCGAACCTCCATGGGGCTCCCATTACCTCAGAGGCAGCGAAGGGGACCTATGTCCCATCTGGAAGACCAGCAATGGACCCAAGCAGGATACACTATAGCTCCCACCTCGGGACAAGTGCTAGCCACTTCGTGCCCTCTCTGGCATATGAAGAGGTTGGACCTGATACCTACAGGCAACCGAACCTATCCAGAGGAAGAGGCAGAGGTAGAGAAAGATGAAGAGAGCTTAGGGATTGGCCATATTGTACTATCGAA
This sequence comes from Fraxinus albicans, assembly GCA_903798335.1. Taxonomy (NCBI): domain Eukaryota; kingdom Viridiplantae; phylum Streptophyta; class Magnoliopsida; order Lamiales; family Oleaceae; genus Fraxinus; species Fraxinus albicans. Next base: position 11,423 of record CAIGRM010222935.1, on the reverse strand, counting down.
CATATGGCCACAGCACTGAAAATTGCTCATCCAGGCCATACCATGGAGAGCCAGCCAGAGCCCCCTCTGAGGGTAGAAATAACCATCGTAGGCAAACAAATGCCCGTTCGACTAGGCATGAACCTCGATACAACGAGGAAATGAGATATCGCCAGAGTAAGTCCCCATGGAGGGAGCACAATGACAGGAATAGAACAAGAGATCGAAGACCTAGAAGGGATCCCCCATCCAATATCGACAATGCACCCATCAGGGAGATCGACACCATAATTGGTGGTCCACATATAGAAGGAAGTTCCAAAAATGCTCTGAGAAACTATGCGAAGAAAGAAAAAGATCCCCCGCTAACAAATTACCTCATCAACAGCGCCAGTAGAAGTGTTGGGAGTAGCCCGCCAATCACTTTCTCCCAAGAGGACGCCACAGGGGTTCACTACCCCTACTGCGATGCGCTAGTGGTGCGAGCTGTTGTGGCAATGAATGGTCTAAAACGTATGCTAGTTGATGATGGGAGCTTTGTTAACATCCTCTTCGGGACCACTTTCGATAAGATGACTGTTGACCATGAGCTTGCCCCCATGGCCACCCCTCTATACGAATTTACGGGAGATAGTATCGTCCCAGAGGAAGGATCACAATGGCAGTAGAAATGGGAGAGTACCCATTTAGAGCCCAATGTTTCATGAAATTCTTGATAGTGGATCACCAAGCCGTCTACCATGGAGTTCTGGGGTGACCTGCCTTGAAAGAATTGGGGGCAGTAACATCTATACATCATCTATGCATGAAGTTTCCTACCAAAGAAGGGATCGCAACGGTACGAGGCGACCAATGAGTTGGAGGGAGTGCTACCTTAGCTCCTTAAGAAAATCTGAGCCCAGAAACATGAACATGATCCTATTAGATATTGAGATGACTGATACGCCTGAAGAAGGCATAACCCCTGAGCAAGGGGGAGACGTCAACATGATAGATGCCCCTAAAGAAGGGGTCATCGAAGTGGATTTGGACCCACATGTTACAGAGTCTAACTCGCATGTGACCCCAGTGGAAGAACTTGAGTCTTTTCCCATAATCCCAAGCGAACCCACGAGGTCATTACAGATAGGTAAAGGCCTCGAGGAAGAAACGAAGGGCAAGATCAAAAACTATTTGCTTAACAACTTGGACGTCTTCGCCTGGAAACATGAAGACATGGTGGGAATTGATCCAAAATCAGTTGCCACCAGCTCAATGTAGACCCCAAATTTAATCCTCACAGGCAAAATAGGAGATCTTAAATTCAAAGCGGTATGTCGCACTAAAAGAAGAAGTTCAGAGGCTCATATCAAAGGGTTCATCAGGGAGGCAACGTACCCAAAATGGATATCGAACCCAATGCTTGTGAAAAAGAATAATAGTAAATGGAGGGTCTGCATAGACTTTTCCAACCTCAACCAAGCATGTTTAAAAGATAGCTTTTCCCTTCCAAGGATAGATCAATTGGTCGATTCCACTGCTGGTCACGAGCTGTTGAGTTTCATGGATGCCTACTTGGGATATAACCAGATCCCGCTGATGAGGAGCATACCTCTTTCAACACTGATCGAGGTTTATATTTCTACAAGGTCCTTTGGTTTGAAGAACGCCAGTGCAACTTACCAGCGATTAGTAAACAAGATGTTCTCCGACCTACTGGGAAAAACGATGGAGGTATACGTTAACGACATGCTGGTGAAAAGTCTTAAGTCAATCGATCATGTTGATTATTGACAAGCCACCTTTGACATCTTGATGAAGTACTGCATGAAGCTGAACCTGTTAAAATGTGCCTTTGGAGTCGCCTCTGGGAAATTCCTAGGCTACAGGTGAACCAACGAGGCATCGAGGCGAACCTCGAAAAGATTAAGGCCTTATTGAACATGAAATCTCCTAGTAAGCCAAAAGAAGTACAATGCTTAACAGGGTGCCTCGCGGTATTGAATCGCTTCATCTCTAAGGCAATTGATAGATGCCTCACTTTCTTCAAGGCTTTGAAATGAGGAAAAAAGATTTTGCTAGAGTCAAGAATGTGAAGAGACGTTCCAAGGGCTGAAGAAGCACCTGGGACAAGTTCCCCTTCTTTCAAAGCCAAGATAAGAGGAAATCTTGTTATTATACTTGGCTATAAGTGTCGACGCCGTAAGTTTCGTACTTGTGCGAGAGGAGGGAAATGCCTAGCTGCCTGTATACTATGTCAGCAAGGCCCTCCTACCGGCGAAGACCTGTTACACAGATATGGAAAAAATCGCCTTGCCCTTCATGGCCGCCTCTAGGAAGTTAAGACATTACCTCCAGGTACACAGTATACAGGTTTTAACAAGCCTTCCTCTCAGACAAGTGCTTCAGAAATTGGATGCATCTGGGAGACTTATGAAATGGGCCGTAGAATTGAGTAAGTTTGACATCACATACCGACCCAGGACTGCAATAAGGGGGCAATAGTGGCAGATTTTGTTGCCGAATACACAGGGGCAACGGACCTAATGTCAAAATGGAGCTAACATACCCCCTAGCTTGGATATTATTTGTAGATGGATCTACTGGAGAAACGGGTTCGGGAGCAGGGGTCCTACTAGAAAGCCCGGAGGGCCACAAGCTCAATTGCGCAATACGATTCGGTTTCGAAACCTCCATCAACGCTGCTGAATATGAGGCGCTCTTAGCAGGGCTCAAGTTAGCTAAGGAAATGCAAGTAAAGAATCTGGTAGTTCAAAGCGACTCACAGCTCGTCGTCAATCAAATCAATAGCAATTTTGTAACCAAAGACAAAGGCATGGCCACATACCTGAAGAAGGTAATGGAGCTGATTCCTTGTTTTGACAAGTTCGAGCTAACCCAAATCCCGAGGGTTGAAAACCTACATACAGATGTCCTTTCAAAATTGGCAAGCAGAAAGACTCTGAATTGCTAAAAATCGTCCTTGTGGAGTACCTTCCCAAACCTTCCACAACCAAAACAGAAGAAGTAATGTGGGTAGGGGAAACTCCTCACTGGATGCGACCCATTTAGCCTACCTCTAGGACAATACCTTGCTAGAGAATAAGGAAGAGGCCCGCAAGCTCAGGCGCAAGGCCGTCCATTATATATTCAAGGACGAGATCCTATACAAAAGGAGTTTTTCATCACCCCTCCTAAGATGCACCGGAGGGGACGAGACGGATTATGTACTAAAGAAAATCCATGAGGGTATATACGGCAACCATACTGGGGCCCTGACACTGGCCCACAAAGTACTGAGGCAAGGCTACTACTGGCCAACTTTGAAGAAAGACGCCTTGCAGTTCTTTAAAAAATGTGACAAATGCTAGCGTTTCTCCTCCATCCAGAGGCAACCATCTGAAGAATTGACAGTTATATCCAGCCTGTGGCCCTTTGCAAAATGGGGGGTCAATCTGATAGGACCCATGCCAAAAGGAAAGGGAGGCTCGAATTGTGCAATTGTCTCCATTGATTATTTCACTAAGTGGGTTGAAGCCGAACCGCTGGCTAAAATCTCTGAGGCACATACTTCAAAATTCCTACGGAAAAATATCATCTGCCGGTTCGAAATTCCCCACTCAATAGTCACGGATAATGGGCATCAGTTCCACAACAAGAAGCTTCGAGATCTCTGCGACGAGCTAGGCATTAAGAAGCATTTTTCTTCCCCTCATCATCCCCAAGCTAACGGTCAAGTTGAAGCAATCAACAAGACCATAAAACACCTTCTAAAGAAGAGCGGATGAATCGAAAGGGACGTGGGTGGACGAACTCCCCCATGTGTTGTAGGCGATACGCACTACTAGCCGAACGGATACTGGAGAGACCCCTTTCTCCATGGCTTACGGAGCAGAAACAATGAGCCCAGTTAAAGTACGCCTACCATCGCCTCGACGCCTGCAGTTCAACGAGATCTCAAACGAAGAAATAAGGCATTGTGAACTCGACTTTCCTGACGAGAAAATGGAGGCTTCACAGGTTAGGTTGGCCGTCTACCAAAGGAAAATGATGCGGTACTACAATCGAAAAGTTAAACACGAGTCTTTTCGAAGAGGCGATCTAGTGCTTAGAAGGGTGTTCCTGTCATCAAAAGAACCAAGGGTAGGCACGTTGGGCCCGAATTGGGAGGACCCCTATCGCATTGCGGATGAGGTCAGGCCTGGGACTTTTCTAATCAAGAACCTAAACGGAAAGATGCAACCCCACCCATGGAATGTGGAGCACCTCAGAATATATTATCAATAAGGTTTCGCTCTGTGTGCATCGTTTATGATCAATAAAAACTTCTTCATAAAGTATTAAAATATGACGAGCTCATACATCTCCATCAACGGTTAAAATATGGAGAGCCCATATCTCCATCAAATTGATTAATTATGACAAATTCATAAATTATTAAAGTATGATGAACTCATACATCTCCATCAACGGTTAAAATATGGCGATCACATATCTCCATGAAATTGATTAATTATGACAAGTTCATAAAGTATTAAAGTATGACGAGTTCATACATCTCCATCAACGGTTAAATTCAACGGTTAAAATATGGCGAGCCCATATCTCCATCAAATTGATTAATTATGACAAGTTCATAAATTATTAAAGTATGATGAGCTCATACATCTCCATCAATAGTTAAAATATGGCGAGCCCAAATCTCAATCAAATTGATTAATTATGACAAGTTCATAAATTATTAAAGTCTGATGAGCTCATACATCTCCATCAATGGTTAAAATATGGCGATCACATAAGCAGCCCTCCTAAAGTGGATCTCGAGCCCCTCATACTCCGCAGTTTCATGGAAGTGGGCAACATATTCATCCACCGCCACCTCCTCGGCCAGTTTCAACTGCTCGCTGAGGTTGGAGACTTCAGTGTTGAGCTCATCAACTCAAACCCTCAGCTCACCCTTTTCGTTGTTGGCAGCCTCCAAGGCTGAAGAAGCAATCTTTTAAAGGGCATCAGAATTTTCAACCTGCTTCGTTAAGGTAGCCACCTCGAATTTGCATAAATGGGTCTCATTTTTCAGCTCCTCGTTCTCCTTGGAGAGAGCCTCCGCTTCCATCTGATCACTTATAAAGAAATTTTGGGAGCGAGCCTACATAGCAAGTTTGGCCTCCATCAAATCGACTACTTTGCAGGTCTCAGCGTGAGAAGAATATGCGTCAGTCTAATACTTATGGCTGAGCCTCGCTGTGGCCTGGACCTCTATGGGAAGCATCTCCATAACGGTTGGAGCTATCTCATCCCATCGCCCACCTAAAAAGTTCTGAATTTTTTTCCCGAACTGGGCATTTCTCGCCTCCCTTCCTTTCTTCTTCCTCACAAGGTTGGTCCCCTCATCAACGGCTTCTTCTGCCTGAGTGACCTTTAGAGAGGAGATCGGTTCCATAAGAATAGGCATGGCGAGGAACTCCCCAATAGTGGTTTGTCGTTTACGAGTCGAGTCGGGGCCAGTATTTTTCGTGATCACCAGTTTCCTCTTTAGAGGCCGATCTGACGAAGCCTCCGCCTCCTTTTCCTTCCCTTTCTCTCCCTTCTTCTCAATGGGAGGGGGTGGTTTGGTTATGGAAAGGCAAGCCAGTTCATCTCGCTGGTGCTTGTAGGAGGAAGAGCCAGCACCCATAGGTTTTTTCCTTTGAGCCTCCCCAAGACTCCTCAACTGAAGCAGAGTGGGCTTTAGCCGCTCTTTGTTATCATGTTGACCTACAAAGTATATGGAGATTTTAGAATAATCACATCAAGAATAGAATGGTAAAACGAAGGATCATCTCGCCTTACCCTTTGTAGCGATCAGTTGATGAATGACGAAAAGAGTCCTTTTGCTGATAACGTTCTTAAAGTGCCTTTTTTTTAAGGAAGCCCGTATATGGCTCGGATCGCAGCCCACTCAAAGGGTTCGATCTCGAATCGGTCAACCACACCTGCACAAAATGCACTTTTAGAAAAAGAGAACAAAGGACGAGTGAACGAGATAAGATACTACAATAAAAGAGGTCGACTCACTATACTCGTGATACTGGGTCGAAACGACAATCTCTAGGACCACATCCACTTCCATCATTTGCCAGGGACCCCTGACCCAAGGAAGACTTCCAATTTTTGATAGAGGTAGGGGTCCCCAGGATGAAGGGCGAATGTGGACCCTAGGGATTCATACAGTACCACCCTTTACAGTCACTTCCCCCACTAGAAGCCCGAGGTTGAAAGAGGGTTTTAAAGACGTGTGGGGGCATATTCCCACCAAGTGTTACATCCTTCCAGAGGAGAAAGGCCCCCACTAGCAGACTCCAAGCGTTCGGTAGTAATTGGATGTGAGCTAAATTGTACTTTCTAAGAATAATCCTAAAGAAATGGTGTAATGGCAACCTCATCCCCCCACTCAAGATCGTCTCGCTCACTGCCACACAGCCCTCCCTAGGAAATCAGGCTCTTTCCTCCTGGGTCGGCGCAAGCAACTCGACATCGTGAGGAATCCTAAACCTATCCCTAAAACCTTCAAGCTCATTTTCCTTAATATCTGTTGGCCATAGAGAGGCTTCCTACCTCACGCTGTCATCTATAGGACCTCTCTCCCCCTCCTCAAGTTGTCCAATGGGAACCACCGAAGGAATTTCCACCTCGGTATAAGTCAATGCCAAGGTTACACAAGGAGAACCCTCTCCCGCACTCTCCTCAGATTCAGAGGCCATCGAAATAAATGAGAAGAAAAGATGAGAGGAACTTGGTACAGTAAGGGATAAATACTTACACAAAAACCCTAACAAGAATCGAATCCCGGAGAACCTTAAAATCAAAGTAAATAGTCGATCACTAATGAAAACAGAAAATTGTTGGGCTTAGAGAGAAGAATCTTTGCATTTGAGATTTCAAACCTTCAAAAAAGTGAAAAAAGGCAAAAAGTGTGATTTCCCTGCCTTTTATAGGCTTACCTAATAAACCCCCCACCGTTGGATGTTGCACCGATTTAATCTGAACCATCCACTTGTTACCTTATCGTTTGTGCAGAAACCAAAAGGCGTCCATTCGAAATTAGAATCAAAAGCCCGGATCAACCCATACAGCACACGCGCCCAGAACTCATGTATACCTGGATAGAGATGAAATGTCATTATCATTGCGCATTAAATGTGGACGTCGCTCGAGCATTGGAAATGACCAAGAATATCCAGCTGTCGCTCATTGGGATTCAGCAATCACCGCATTCCTTAATACAGTTCATCCGCACAAAAGGTTTGCCTTAATACAGTTCGTCCGTGCAAAGGGCTCTGCCCTAACACAGTCCGTCCACACAGAGGCTCTGCCTTCATTCGATTCACCCGCACGAGGGACTCATACCTCAGCGAGGAGATGGAGAACCACCTTTATTGATGCAAGCCCCTTTGTCTCACGGAGTTCAAGCAAAAAATGGGAGAGCCCCACCCCGATTCTGGCAAGCGAGTAAGGGTTTCCATTCCATCATTTATCGGGCTTCAAAGTCCACGCAAGATATGAATAATCATATCTGGACTTAGGGGACTGATGTTACTCATATAAATAATCGTAAAAATAAATGCTACGTGGTAAGTGGACGAGCCCACAGGTGGCATAGCAACAGGCGACCCTGTATATGCCGAAGCCATCCCAATCTGAACGCTGCTCATTCGATCCCCGTTGGCAGAGGAATCAGCTTGCCCCTGACGAGGTGGTAAGTCAACCAACAACAGACTTAATGAAATGATTGACAAGACAATACCCTACCATGCCGTCTCTACACGCCTATGCAGTCAAATCCTATGTCAGGGGAAAAGATAAGGGGATCTATATATTAATGGCTTGATTGATTGATTGACTCTAATAAGGACCATTGGATCTTTTACCATCGAATGGGCCCCGCTGACTCAACATGAGATATAAAAAGCCTACACGCCATACGTTAGAGGGGACAATGCAAATTTACACAGAAAAAGTAAACCTTGATTCTCTCTACTACACCCGAAGGCCGACCCCCTTTTTATGCATCATATAACCAAAAATAACAACCTACAAAATGCTATGAACCATTCCCTATATTGATTCATCAACAGATTAGTAGTTGGATTCGAGCATATTGCGATTCGATCTACAAGGACTTGAGTTTCTAATTTTCTGTTGATCATGTCATAGGACCATTTTTTGGGGTCAACAAATATGCACCACTAAAGAGAAGAAAATAGAGTAATGTTATTCATCCCCGCTGGAGTTGTAACCCAAGTCTAGTGGCTCTAAATGATAGGTGAAATGAAATGTGAAATTAAATAACTTATTTAGTAGGACTAAATAGCATTACTCAAGAAAATATTAGTAGTTCAAGGCTTATATGATATACAATATCCTTAAACAGATTTGTCCCCACAGTATAAATATTCTAGATTTCGTTGAGTGCTATCTCCGAGGATACAATGAAAAAATCAATAAAGATTGGGCTTTGAGTTTCAACATCAGCAAACTACTGAGTCTTATCTAAACATTGTCATCAAGACTCGAAACAAGAACCGGAAAAATCGAACAGAGAATGGAATTTTGGACGAGAAATGAGAGTTTTTTCCCTTCTTGCATGGAACTTAGAAAATTGACATATACTATAGGCTCTATGAAAGTAAATTTTAATTTCATCCTCTAACAAGCCATTTACAACCTATTAACATTGACTATTAACAATAGGAGTTGAAGAAATTGAAAGGACAGTTAGAGATAAATAAAATAAACAGGAAAATAAAGGCAAAACGTGGATACTATCAAGGGATCAGATTTTGATTCAACATTCGTGTTCGCATGACGAGCTCGCACACAAATTCAATGGCACAATCTACTAATTCGATCCGTGCTTTGAACCCATGCGCGCACACGTAGGGAGAACATTTATACTACACATGATTACACCTTCATAAAATGTGGTCATAAACTAGCCATTGCCTTGTATTTTTTCTATGGGGGCCAATATACAATTGCTTTCCCTCCAATACCTAAACCACATTTAAATGGATATATTTTGCACTTTAATTTTTTATTCAACCGAGCATCATTTTGGCCAAGTAAATATACGATTTTGATACTCTCATGGAGGAAGCATGAATCTACTTTGATCTTCCCAAACGAAGAAGTGTGTCCCACTCAAAATATGCCAAACAAAACAACTTTCCAACAATTTCCTACATCAATAAAAATTAATAGAGATACAAAATTGAAAATATTAAGACTTGGTAATAAATTTCAAGGGTCGTAACTTATATAGGATAGATATGCATGCATTATCATTTGAATATGTCCCCGTGAAAGTATATTTACTTTACTAGATAGGCAGTAGACAAGATATTTTTCATTTGTTGTACTTTTTGTATAAACGATAATATACTTCACATATGAATCTTTCTAATATAATTCAGTTCTCATTGTTATGTTCGCTTGTAACCATGAACACATTTCTTATCTTGCTAGAGTTCTAAGAATTGAGCCCCAGGCAATTCTCTAGGTAGCAACGCCATTTTTTCTTATAGAAATGAATTCCAAATTAAAGTAATGCTTAATACTCCACTCATATTTCCAATGCATGAGAATCACTAAAAGCATAGTGCTTATCATTTTTCTTACGGACACATCATTATCATATCATAGGAATGGACATGAGATAGTCTCCATGGTAATTTGATTAAATCTTTACAATTAAGTAGTTCTTTGAACTTGGATCTTGAGATATCCGTCAACTAGATTGCATTTCCATTGTACCAACTTATTCTTTCAGTTACTTAAGTCACATTCTTTCGATGACTTCTAAATTAGCTTTCTATTTAACCCTTTAGTTAGTAGATTCACAATGTTATTCTTTGACCTCATATAATCAAGAGAGATAACTGCAGTTGAGAGTAGTTATCCTATGATATTATGTTTATGTTGTATATGTCTAGACTTACAATTATTGATTGACTATCACAATGTATACATATTGCTAGCACATGTTTTGGCCATTTCGAAATATCTTCTAAGATATTGCATTAGGTACTTAGCCTCTTCACCACATTTGTCTATGGATATAAGCTTCCATAGTAGTCCTGGCAATTATTATTTGTTCTAAGAATTTTCATGATATAGTTGCACATCCCAATATGAATGTGAATTCACTTGTTGACTTTAAGTCTTTTATATTATATATCAAGTTGGACCATTATATCTTTCAATAATTGCTAGATATATGGTATAGTATTAGGTCATAGCCACTAGTATATATTAAGTACTCAAGTACTCTTATTATTCCTTTCTAGTGATTAGTTCATGGATTATTTATGTATCTACGCAGTTTACAAACTATGTAAGCTATGCCTGATCTTGTACAACTCATTGTGTACATCATGCTAATCCATTTTGTGATATGTACCCATATGCAGACAAGTAAAAATAGTCTTTATGCTACACATTATTACACATTTACATAATGTGGCTATTTATAAATTATAAGAGAATAGCAGTTGGGATCCCTAGCCTTCCAAAACTTAGCAGAAAATATCCCAACCTTTCATTTTGACAGCTAGGGTCCCTACCCTTTAGTTACCGTTGCAAACGAAGGACACGTGGAAAAAATTCGTCTAGGGATGGCAAAACAACCTGACACCCACGGGCCCCGCACCGAACGGCGCGGGAATTACTTGCTTAATAGGGTGGGTCGGGGACAGGGCGGGTAACTTCGCCTCGAGGAGGGTACGGGTAACAAGTACCCCGTCCCGCCCTGTTTAAATTTTTTAAATTTTTTTAGAATTCAATACTTTAAATGAAAAATTTCACGAAATTTCACTAGTTCTAATAGAAAATGACATTAGAATTATCTAAAAAATATGACAAATAATAAAGTTTACTAAATATATTTGAATAATTTAACTTTGAATAAATAAAAAATTAAAAAATATATTATTGTCTTACTTTAATGAATGGTGGCAATAAAATGAATCATCAAAAACTTTAAAAAAATAAAAATTAAATGGTGTAGTAAACAGGGCCTCGCCCGCCTTAAATGAGTAATGGGGCAGGTACGAGGCTGGAAATTACCCGGCAAGGCGAGGGAGGTTGCCCTGACCCCTACTCGCCCCGTTGCCATCCCTAAATTCATCCATCCACCTACCAGTTGACCATGAAATTCCCTTTTTAATTAAATAATAAATTAAAAACAAAAACAAAAAGTGAGAACTATTCATCATCTTCCCCATTTACCCCACCCCAACCCAATCCAACCCAACCCAACCCAAACCAAAAACTTAATCAATCCTAAATCCCTCCGCCTCCGCCATTGTTGCCGCTGCGAGCACACTCCTAGCACCCATACACCTCGACCAACATTTACACATGTTAGAATTTGGGTGTGACTCAAATTTCTTGTTGAAGTAATTGAAGTGAACATCAAGAAGAATTCA
>CAIGRM010222916.1:0-10770 GCA_903798335.1 Fraxinus albicans | reverse complement strand
ATTTCTCTCTCTCATATGTCACTCTATCTCTCTCTCTCATTGTTTTCACATTTGCCTATCTTTGTTTCATTTTTGGTTAAATCAAATTCATTTATTGAGAAGTGAGATTTTTTTTAAAAAAATAAAGAAAAATATTCACCATTTGAATAAGAAATATTGACATCGTGTAATCAAGAATAATATTGGATCATGCTAGTGGCACATCAAACTTTTCATTGGGGGTTACACCCTCCCCACATGAGAGGTGGGGTTCACTTGAATAAAAAAATATTATTTTAGTGGATCTCACCTCCCATGTGAGGGGGGTGTAACCCTTGATGTACACCAGTTGATGTACAAGTGGCATAACCCAATAATATTATGGGCTGTGCTATGGGTACTCGACGCCCCTCCGTTATGGACACCCCTATGCGCCACTTACGCACTCATAGTATTTTCTTAATATTATTCATTTATATTAGTGCAATGAAGAAATATCAACAAAATATTGTTAATACAATCATAAACAATGTGGTATTGACATAACTAATAGGGGGCTCATCAGGACATCGAGTGTCCATTATAGACCCCACTGTGGGTACACTTATGTATTCATAACATTTTCCTAATATTATTCATTTATATTGGTGCAATGACTAATACAATTATAAACAGTGTGGTATTGACATAACTTTTATATAGATTAGTGCTATCGTTGAATAACATTACTCAATGTTTTTGGTAACCGATGAGTAATTTATTAAGCATACAATCGTATTTTTGAATGTTGAATATTAGCCAAATATCTTTCTTGTCTTTTTTCATCAATTAAGAGTTCGTTTGGTGCACATTAAAATGAGAGAATGTATTTTTTGAAGTGATGTGATAGAGAATATGTGATTGAAAAAGAAGGAAATGTTATTGATGTGATGGAAAATATTATTTTATTGAAAAATGTGTAGTTGAAAATGAGTGGAAGAATGAGAATGAAAAAAATAATTTAGCTCAAACAGGGGCTAAATCAGCCACGACCCACTACCCTAATTGAAACTATGAATATGCAATCAAATTAAACGATAAAAGAATAGAATTGACATCAACATGAAGAATATTGACTTTTTTTTTATGAAGTCCCTTTGTTCTCAGCTTCTTCGCCTGCATTGTTGGTTACAAATATTTTGTATCTATCGTGAATTTTACATACTATTATAGCCGAAATTTGAAAGGATTTTGCACAAGAAAAGAGAGAATTTTGAAAAATAATACAACCAAGTATTTTTTGCGTATCTTTGCTGTCAGCAATGTTGATCAACGGAGTGGCAGTGTGGCAACATCGGGAGAGTTAGGGTTTGATAATGCACAATCTTACACTGGGATTCATACCGTATCAATTAGGGTGTGTTTAATGGATATTATTGAGGAAATAATGTATTTTAAATAGTGATATGATGATAAATTTGTGGTTATAAAGTAATGAAAAGTTATTGATATAATGAAAAGTATTATTTTATTGAAAAATATGTTGTTGAAAATAAGTTTTGAAAAAATATTTTTAAAGAATGTTTACCAAACAGGAGCTTAATATATAATGAAAAAATTTAAGAGAGCCCGCTCCCTGGTACTCACCTCAGATTTCAACATGCTCATACAGTCATACTTCATCCGTTTGCTCCATGAGAATGCTCCAATATTGACTCAGAAAGGGACAAAACTATCAAATTTGATATCAAAGTATTGAAATCACTTTGTCCAAAAGTCATATATCAGGGCACAAATACAATCCACCCAATACCAATATCATCATAATCAAGTCGGGAAACAACCCTAAACACATTGCCTTGAATCCAACCCGTTTCAAGTATGCACTTACAACAACAATCTGATAGCAGCCCCAATAGAGCACAAGTAGACACATCCACTGAAGTACTCCATCATTTACTAAAAGGGATGTACAGAAACCCACAGCCAAATGGTCCAACAGTACAATAATAAATACACTACTCCTGAGCATCAAAATTAGTCATGCCTGTATCTTTAAAGTCCCAGTGTTGTCCACCGTCAAAATATACAATCATCCGAGAAGATCTTTAGTATCCAAGTGAACAATTCCATCCAGATTCACAGTGAATATAATGAAAAACCTTCTTTGCGTAAATTAAAATCTAAGATTTGTTACGAAAGTAACATTGGAACAACAAGAAAACATAAATTATAGTCTGTAATAATATTACATTGTCCTCAAGAAATCATTACTAAAACGGTAGGATGAAGGAACTTGGATAGTTTTCCTTATACGAGCAACATTTAGAACAGAAAACTATAGAATCGACTGATATATTACAGGATATTCTTTGAACTAGATTTCTGCATGTATCGTCAGCATGTTCTGCCTTCACAAGAATTATCTACACACCAACCTAAAACCATAAGAGGAAACATCCATTAGTTCTGAAGAATGACGGAAAATTGAAACAATTCATCAAAAGTTTTTACTGTACGTAGAATTAGTGCCTATATGAAATTTAATTTCCTGTGATGAAGAGAAAACAAATGCAAAGGCTGAATCATATTCTATTTTGGATGAAAGCTCAAAAATGTGAACATGGCAGTGCTGTCGTCATTGAAATATGGTGGAAATGATGCACAATCCAAGTCGAAAGATCAGAAGATTAAACATCAATCCAAAAAACTAATCTGTACAGTGACAAAAGCTCACAATTGGAGCACAAAGTTTATGACTAAGCATTAAGGTACATTCCTACACAACAGATTAAGCTACTCCATTGAATAAAATGCCAAATCAGAGATGCTATGCTTAAAAAGAACTGGTAAAACTACCGATGACCTTTCTCCTGCTAAATATCCCAAATCCAATACCATCTTTGTCATGCAAGAAAGATTAAGCAGATCAAGATACCTGTGCGAACACGTTTCAATAAACCAATACAGCATAAAAGCTCTCTTGGGGCAAATTTATTAGTCCCATGATACAAATAAAATATCTTTGGGATCTTTTGCCTATCAATTTAATTTTAATCTTGTTCATGGGATTCTAGCCATATGGCATACTACACAGAACTCTTTCGAAAACGAAGACCTTTATATGCTAAGATTGAGACTTTCTCAAGCCAATGAGAACTTGTTAATATTCCAATTATCGTAATTTCATTATTGAAAAACGACGCAAAAATGTAAACTAACTACTGTATGGAAGACATATTACAAACAAATATATTTTTTCCAAATTCTATGGCATGTCATGAGCGACAAACCAATTGCAAATATTATAACTTAATTCAAACAAGTTGTGTCTCCACTAGAATGAGGTAGCTTTTTGGGAATCTATAGGAAGACATCAGACATGTCTTGGTCTCGCTATACAAATTAGATTACATCAAAAATAGAAATAGCGAAGATAATATCTATAAAACCACTTCTAGGCACTATTGCTGTTGTAAAATAAACTTTGGCCTGTGTTTTCCTTTATAGTTCTAATAATTAATTCCCCAGTCTACAGGAATCAAATGTAAAGCCAAATGCAGCTCCATACAATGTCCAATAAAGGGTAGGAACATGAACTCCTTCACCTACGGATTCAGTTGATACTTCATTTTATACTTTTTCATGTGTTATAATATACAATACATAAGTTTTCGCAAGCAAAAAAATAGAACTTTTTTAGATAAACACAATCTGATGGTGCAAACTAAAAAACTCATCAATTATCTGGCAGATATTTTCATATTTTAAGAAATGATACAGAAACTGGAAAATTATACGACTATAAACTCTTTAAAGAAATAAAGTGCGTGGTGAATAAATTACAAAGAATTTTGTAAGATGCCAATTCCAATTCTAAATGCAAAGGGAATAGTTACCAAGATACTCCTAAAATTTGACACAACACTTCAAGTTTCACCTCACACCGTTTCTCCAGACTTCAAACTAAAGAGAAGAAAGTGAAGGAGAACATCATTTGTCAATGGGCAATAGTTACAATTTAGGCATATTTTGGTAAATGGAAAAAAAAAAAATACCTCAACTTTGAGCAGGAGCCTCAACATATGAAATAGAGTTCCCCTCCCCGCCCAAGTGCGGGTCTCTCTTCTGGTCTGAAATGACCCAAGATGTGGGATTGACTGCAACATAAAATTAATCCTATCAAGCCTAACTAGAATCTGAATAAGTAGAATAAAATGCAGCTAAGAAATAAATAACGAAATATGTTGTAAAAGCAAAGATTCATTTAGTTAGAAATCTTATTACTTCAGCATCAAATGTCAAACCTGGCATCACAGTCTCACTCATGTCATGCAAAGTAACAGAACGAGCATGACGCTTCCGTACATAATTTTCCTCCAAAGGTGAGGGGATTTGAAATGAGAACTGAGAAGCTGTTAAACCTGGGAGTTCTGGATGTTCGTTCAGGTAACTGAAAGATAAAACATTCCAAAAACTTTAAAATAAATGAAAGAAAATAAAAGATTCTAAAATCTAAAATCCAGATCTCTTGCAGTTATTTATCCATTTAAAATTAGGGCATAAAGAGCCAAAGCAGTTGAGATGACAATCAAGAATTGTACCTCTGAACTTCCATCATTGATCGTAATCGCTTGCTAGATGGTGCTACATAATACCTGTTAAGAGACATGACACGACCCAATTGAAGTCAGAATGACGTTTTCATTGCTCAAAGCTTTTAAAGTAATTATAAATGGAGTAACAAACAATAACTGACATCACAGACATACACATCAGCAAATTTAGTGCCTCCTTTAGCTCTGATTCGTAAAATCCGTTGCCAACCAGGAGGACATTGAGGAATACTGGGCTTGTCTATTGCCCAACGCCAGCTTCCATCTCGTACAACATCTGGTTCATCATCACAGCTTAAGTCAGGACGCCATTCACGTGCTGTTTCACAAAAGAAAGGTTGTTCTGCTAGCCTTTCTCGTATCTCCTCATACTTCTCCTTTGTGGGAATGAACCTCCATTTAGAGCATTTTTCACACTGAACGGTATAAGCTGCTATAGAATCCCAAACCCTTTTGGATGTCTTCTTTGAAAAGGAAGTTTTGTTTCCGGTAGCATCTGATCTATTTGGTTTTCCTTCCATTTCTTTCAAGAACTGTGAATATCAATAGGAAACTTTCTCAACATTACATTGTGACAATGTTGCACTTTTTTAGAGGATCCATGCCCAATATTGACATAGAGCCAAACAAAAACATGAATTACAGGCCAAAAGAGAAAAATCCATTAGATTTGCAATCCTATCTAAGAAACTCAAAGTAACCTAAGAAGCACAGATACGGACACGCGACACAACATGATGCGGACACGGCAACAAGTTATTTTTCTAAAAAGTAGGATACAAACATTGGGAACATGTCAATTTTAATTCTTCAAATTTTGAAATTTTTATATATCTTTATTTTTATACCTTTTAATGTGGGACACGGCACATTCTATGTCGAATAGTTGTGGAAGAAATCTCCACAAAATATCCCTTGGACGTTAGAAATTTTAAAAAGTTATAAACAATAGGACATGGCATGTGGCTTTCAAACCCATGTCATGGAGTGTCCAAGGAATACTGGTTTCCGACGCAACTGAAGATATGTTGGACACGGACACGTTGGCCTAGTAGAAGTGTCTATGCTTCATTTTAAGCAAAAGAAAATAACTTGATTCAAATCTTATTATGAGCAAGTGGCAGAAAGAATCTGTATTAGAAATCAATAGAAAGATCCCAACATTCTGAAAAAACCAAAAGGGATATTGATTGCAGCTCATTGGAATTTAAGCCAAAACTTTTTAGTCCTTTTTAACTACATATTCTCCAAAAAATCACTATTATCAAACTCATTTTCTGAAAAAAAAAAAAAAGGGCTCAAAAATAGGCTAAGTTTAAAAAATACAAGATGTTATAAGTTTTATTCTGGAGCATGTTCTTCTCTTTTCTTTATTGAGTTCTGATAAAAACCGCCACCACCAAGTAATCTCAAAAATTAAAGTCGAGTCAAATTAGTTAGTGTTCTCCGTTCATATTTATGTTGCATAGGCGCAAATATGACATCTCAAATACAAACAAAAAAAAAAAACACAAAACACAACAATTCTTGAAAAATATGAACACAAAACAGATAGGTACTGTCCATTAATAATAACTGATAAGCCTTAGCAACAATGAATATGTAAAATCTAGGATATGCATACTTAACTCTTCTTGGATGAAAGGAAGCAAATATCTAGTATAATCTCCAATTGTATAATGTATATATTCCCAAGTCATAATCAAGGCCATAAGTCAACAAACGATAGCAAGGCTAATAAGTCAAAACAACAAAAGACCACAACATAGGCCCTTTTGTCATCTACTTTGTAATTTTACGATGCACATCATATATTACGTGAATGATCTCTAAGCTTTCTTGTACACTTTTGTTGTACTTATCGAAGGACTTAGACAAGTGTATTTATTATTTTTCCTTTTACTTATTTGTTGGACATGTTATGTACGTGTCCATAGAGTGCCAACTGCCCAACAAGTAGTCTCATGTACGATTGTTAGACATGGAAGGACACATTCCTATAAGCTTTTCTGCTACATTGGTTCATAATATTTTAGAAAAAAGAACGACAACATAATGATAAGTTTCTAAAACACGACATCGAAATCTAAAACACTTATAGGTTCCAATTTATTTATCGTGAGAAACCTCCAAGAACGCTTTGGTACCATGACAGTTCAAAATAGTATCTTGCATGATTAGATAATACAAAGCCTTGTTCACTAAACAAAAAACACAAAGTATACACTCACACACAAAAGCAGCACAACTCAAGTTGCTCTATTACATGCAACTTTGTAGTATAAGTTAAGGATGCCTCGACAAACAAATACTACACAATCTTACCAGCAGCAAGACGCGATAAATTTTGAACTTCTATCGACATTGTGTAAAACTATTTGACCAGATGTGAGTAGCATGGAATAAATGAAATTTAAAACCGAGGTTGGTTGTCTTTTTTTTTCATTTTGCCGCCCAAGCACATAAGAACGCGCATCAAATTTCAAACCTAGTGTATACCGCGTGAAAACAAAAGTACCTTGCCCAATCATAAAAATACTGTCAACACCAACAAGACATAGAAATATATAGGTAAAAATAGCATTACCGCCTTGTAGTCCTTCTTCACACAAAAAGCAAATCAAATAGATAGACTCAAATTTGAGCCTCTCGTGGAAGCACTGGGAAGACACAAATTACATGAATGTATAGGTGAAAAGAAAAGGCAAAATTCACAAGCAAATAACTCATATCAAAACCAGAAAATTTTAAGAGAGAGAAATCAGTTGTCTGAAAGATGAAATTATCTATTATTTTTTAATAATGAAAGAAGAACTTGCAAATCAAACTTAACCCATGTCTAAAATCGACGAGAAAAAATAAAATCCTTAACCGGGCACAAAATCTACGGGCATGCATGTTTATCCTCGACTGTTCTATGATATGATATATAGACACACGGGATCTTGATTCGCAGATCCGCATAACACATTCAATTAAATCAATTGTAGAAGACCCTATTCAAGAGCTACGCAGACATTACACATACAATAATATACATGCATAAAAGAGTGAATGAGTGTGTGAGGGAATCCGAAATTGTCATCGGATATACCTCTAATTGACCGGAGAAAATCAACTGATTGCGAGTGACAGAGAAGGTAGCTTCTCCAGAGTTACAAGTGGAAGGTGACGTTTATATCAATATACAGTAAAATATGGAAAAAGATTGGGAATTTCCGGTAAATTTTAAAAAAATTAAATTGATTTGCCATATACAAACAATTAATATGAATTCTATGCCAATAAAAGAATATGGGGTTTTTTTTTTTTTTTCCCCTCATATAAAATTTATGTACAGAGATATTAATGTTGACGAGAATGACCTGAATCAAAAGAAACAATTTATTTATTTTTAACTATTTTCTTTCTTTAATATTTTAGCTTTTGTTTACTTTTTATTTTACTTTACAAAATGTTTGTAATATAGTTGTGCTATGATTGACGATTCTAGGGTAGTTATATTCGCACTTAAGTTTTCATAAGTTTTTAGAGGTGGCAAATGACAGAGCTTGAGCTTGAGCTTGAATTACGTCAATGAAGAGGCTCGCTTTATCCTTTTTGATTCATAGATCTCGTGGATTTAACATAGTCATTCACTAGCCCATTACCTTTTCATTTTATTGTAAATAAATTCAAAAAATCAATATGAAATATGGTACAAGAAATTTGAAACCTCATTTCTTTGGATTTGGAATCAGGTACTTTTAACATGTGCGTAGTGTACGTATACATATATTTTTTGAAGAAGTTAAAAAACTAAAGAAAATTAGCGTAAACAATACTTACAAATTATGTAGTCGAATATTGAAAATCTCCAACTATTAATTTGTTAACTTTATTTTGAATTCAAATCTCTGCGTCTTTTCAGTCTTTAAACACGTTAAAACTGTTTTGCTCGTCTTCCTTAAATCTTGATTTGTAATCAAACGAACGTGTCACTTGCACTAAAGCAAACTCCTATGCTATAGTAGATACTGGACATGTTATTAGATTACGCGTTATAATAGATATTATTCGATATTGAGTTGTTTTACAAGAACTAAGGTAGTCATCATCTACTTCTTTGACTGTTCAAAGAGGTTAAGGCTTGTGTTTTCATGATACATTTGGTGGGGATGTTGATTAACAACAAATATTACTTTTTAGAAGATAAAAGAAATTGTAAATGACAAAATGGAGTGGGGGTATTGGGGGTGGTTTGGTGATTTTGATTTTATATGTTTAAGGTGTGTTTGGCTGACGTGGGTGGAGTCCACGTGTCAATTTAATTTACCTATTAACGGTCATGTCATTTTTCCGTCATCCACATAGATATAATCATAGATGAAAATTCGTCAGATGATTAATGGAGTGCAACATATCTAACTTTAGCAGCCATTGAGAAGTTTTGGGAAGTTGGGTAGGTGAGTTGTGACAAAGTGTAAAGTTTAGTGGTCAATTAAACATTAAACTCACATTTTTTATTCTTTAAAGATCTTTCTTATATCAAAGGTGCTTAGAACTTCGAGAAACACTTTAAGCCCATGTTTGGGTCATATTATTTTTTTCATTCTCATTCTTCTACTTATTTTTAACCACACATTTTTCAATAAAATAATATTTTCCATCACGTCAATAAATTTTCCTTCTTTTTCAACCACACATTCTCCATCAATCTACGATTCCAAAATACATTATTTCAAAATAATGTGGCTGAAACACGCAAAATTTTCTATATTTTAAATAATCAATTCTTAAAATTATGTTTCAAAAGATTATTTAAATTAAAATTTTAAAATAGCTGGAGAGTCAAACTCACTCTTTGTAATTAAATGCATTGAAAATATTTTGATTTTTAATAAAAAAAATAACATAATAATTTGGAAGAAAGCAAGAGAAAACAAAAGATAAGAAAAAATAATAAATAATTTTTCAAAGTAGTAAAATTAAATATTAAATATAACGATTTTGTTAAAAATATTTACTCTCTAAATTTATAAATTCTTTTAATTACTAAAATTGTTATTTAAAAATAGAGAGTCTCTTCTATTTTTAAAGAGCATCAAGATGCTCTTAAAAGTTGGTTTGACCAACTATAAGTACAACCAAACATGGTCTATTTTAACAAATTAAACTACCTGTTGGCCCCATTATTTCTCCGTAATTTATAATTTATTTTTCTTACTTCTTATAAATTACACATTCTTCAATAAAATAATATTACACGTAGAAAAAAAATTTCAATCACATATTCACCCAAAAATTATTATGAGTAATGTTATTCATCCCCAATGGGGATGAAAACACAGTCTATGCGCCTTTAAATGATTAAAATTAAATGACTTATTTAATTTCACCTATCATTTAATGTCTCGTTGACGCCACATAAATTGTATTTTCATATTTCCAATAAGGATGAATAGCATCACTCAATTATTATTCCCGGTGTTATATAATTTGGAATAAATTGCTCCCACGGGCGCCACCACAAACCGTTTTCACGGTGTGCTGTAGGGAGGTCCGCCGCCCAATTCATCTGCCATTTCGATTTCAACCAGATGACGCTGGGGCTTGTCCCTCCATTCCCTTCTCTGAAGAACCCTAATTTCCCCTGTGTTTACTGCTTCAAACCCACCAATAATTTCAATCTTTCGTCAAGGACCCTCCAATTCAGCCCCACCCATTTCAAATCTTTCTTCAAGGGCCCCAATTTCCTGTCTTTCAACCACTCAGAAAGTAAAAATGCTCTCTCCCAGACCCTTCGTTCTGATAGAATCAAAGACTCCAACAAAGAGACCGTAAATGCATCTTTGGACCCGGAGGAAGGGGATGGCGGCGGAGGAGGCGGTGACGGAGATGATGGACAGGTGGAGAAAAGTAGCGGGTCATCACCAGAGTGGCTGAATTTCACTTCAGATGACGCCAAGACAGCTTTTGCAGCGTTGGCCATATCGCTTGCCTTTAGGTCTTTTGTAGCTGAGCCTAGATTTATTCCTTCACTGTCTATGTATCCCACATTTGATGTTGGAGATATGATCGTAGCTGAAAAGGTAACTATGAACTCTCTTTCTTATTTTGGTGATGAAGTTTGGGACTTAACTGCTAAATGCTAGGGGAAGTTTTGACGTATTAAATATTCCATCTTGGAGTAGAAAATATGATCTTGGAGATAATT
>CAIGRM010222878.1:992-11025 GCA_903798335.1 Fraxinus albicans | reverse complement strand
TTTAATTTCTTCCTCTCCTGTTGGATACTTCTGACCTTCAGCTTGCTCATCCTTGGAGTGCGGCTCTATCTTGAAGTTTTCAATCGTAGTTTCCATATACATGGAATCAACAGATCTCGAATTTTCAACTTGCACATGCTTTTCTTTTTCTATTTTAGTAACATGGTTAGTAATGTCTTGATTATCTTGAATTACTTCTTTTTCAACCTCATCATCTGCTTTATAAGCCTTTTTCTCTTTGTCATTCATAAATTGCTCATCACATGACACTAAGACAATCTTTTAATCGTACCACCTAAACACATATCTATTATTTCGACCTACGTAGGTGGCATCTAAATCATAGAACCATGATTGTCCCCAAAGTACATGACAATTGTCCATCTTTACCACATTACATATAATCTCATCTTTGTAGTACTTTCCAAGAGAAAATGAAATTTTACATACCTNATCATAGAACCATGGTTGTCCCCAAAGTACATGACAATTGTCCATCTTTACCACATTACATATAATCTCATCTTTGTAGTACTTTCCAAGAGAAAATGAAATTTTATATACCTCCATATTTTGAGTTTCTTGCTCCTGTGAAGTTTGATAGCAAGATGAGTATTTTTTAGTTTTCAAATTTAAAGCTTTCACCAATGCTTTGTTATAACACGTATGACCAATGGTATATTTTTCATCACATCTAAAGCACAATCTCTTATCCATTCTTGCTTGTGTATCTTTGTATGATATAATTTCTTAAATCTCGTGGTTAAATTTAAGGGGTTCGCTCCTGTCATCTCCATAGAAGTATTCATTTGGGAGGGATTCCATGGGATCGTTCTGTTTTTAGTCCTAGCAGGGTTAGTATAAGTTGAACTTCTATAGCGGGGGTGCTCCTTCTCCCACGCCTTGCTGACTCACAAATTTGTGTCCTCAATCCTTTGTGCCATATCCATGATTTGAATAAGTCCTCTAAGGTTAGCCATCAGGACTTCTGCTTGCAATTCTTCCTCCACGCCATTGATGAAAATTCTTTCCAATGTCTAATTGCCAAAAAAAGGCTGAGTATTCCTGAACCTCTCCAGTAAACGATGTTTTAGATCACTCTCCCATCTTTCCGTTGAATCCATGACAAAGTGCTGCCCTTCATACACGCCCCAACGGCCATAGCTCGTTCCACGTCACTCAACTCGTTCATGTTGAAATATCTCTCAACTCTGAAGATCCAAGAGTTTGGATTGAATAAGGGCAGCTATATCTTGCGATAATGCCCCTCCCCAATTTCCAAATCAGTCTGCTCATCCACTGGTGTCGACGAATTCACCCATTTTTTCTCAGCATAGTCTGCAAATCTAATGGTAGATTTTTTATCATATTCGCGATTGTCTGCACGCCTTCATTCAGTTCTCTTCGTCCCATCGGCAAACTCAATTCAAGCTTCTCATTCATTTTTACCAGCTCCATCCCTATTTTCGAATTCAATTTTTGCACGTTTCCTTGCAACTGTAGCACTGACGTACCTACGGTTGGAATCTGAGCCAGCAAGGATTCAAGTGTTTCAATTCGAGCGTTCATTCTCGTCACTGGCATTCCTCTCCAAAAATCGTCAGCTTTGCAAAATTAACAGTAGGATTAGCAGGTTTCGAGAGCTGCTCCTCCTCTCAATTATTCAGAAATTTTTGCCTACCTCTTGAATACCTAATTAGATTCCATTTCTCCCTTTTTATTCCCTCCTAACAACTATAACTTCAGCCTAACTACCGACCTCATGAGAACTAACAACCTCTATTAGTTATAACATACATGTGCTAAGGTGCTAGCTTCCTCCTATGACACCTCTCATAAGTAAAACATATGGGTGGCTTATCATGTTCTTGAAACATCTTTTTACTCATTAACTTTTTGAATAATTTCATTAATCATAATCACCTTGTTTAGGCATTTACATACTGTGATTAGAAATTCTCCGTGTCCCAATTTTGTTATACCATCAACATGGTCTCTCTTATTTTCTAGACTAGGATCTTTTATCTTCAACAGAGTTTGAATATCGTTTAACATATATTCTACTATTCAAATTGTTTGACATACCAAGATCTACTCTACTATTCAATAATTTGCTAATTGTTTTTACATCTTTTGAGGGACTCTCCGTATGAAACCATACTATGAAAATTGCATCCTAGAAGTATAACTTGGTTTAGATATCTTTACATTTATTTTTGGTTTGCTTAGATATCTTGTAAGAAATTTCTTTCCGTATCTGGTTTCTATACGGGGATATAGCTCTCTCACTCTTCTACTTTCAACCGTCGAATTACCTTTTTAGCTTTGTGTTTAGCTATTTAAAATTCTCAAATGTCTTATACATAAACATTGGTCTTTCGCAACCTTTCATTATTAGGAGTGCTTATATCTTCACCCCTAATTTCTCGTTTGATATGTTCATGGTGTATAGTGACTCCCCATTTCACTTTGAGAGAATATTTGGAAGTGTTTATAAACAATTTAAATTATAAAAAAGATAGAATTAAGTGGTGGATAAGTGAGTCTAACAAAATGTGGGAATAAAAAGTGACTTGAGTGTTTATAAGCAATTGATAAACATTAGACAAGCATAGGTTAAGTTTCTATGTTCATCTATACCATTTTCCTTCCTTCAAAAACCCTACAGTGATAGCCACTTATTTTGTACCCTACAGGTTCTGTCATCATTTTCCGTGAACTTGAACATCATTGGTATTTCTTTTTCATTTGTACAACTACAGCAAGTGTAACTATAACGACCCGACTTTTATGCCCAAGTCGTTAACTTACGTATTATCCGCTATAGGAGGGTCTAAGTCTATCTTTCCCCTCACGGATTTCTATCGCGTCTTCAGGATTCGAACTGTTGACATTTCCCTTAAAAATGACTTAAGTTGAATCTTAAGACCAATTGAGCACATAAGCAATGCTATGAAATTTTCATCCTAAAAGTATAACTTGGTTTAGATCTTTAGATCTATTTTTGGTTTGCTTAGATATCTTGTAAGAAATTTCTTTCCGTATCTGGTTTTCACGCGAGGATATATTGTAAGAAATTTCTACTTTCAACTTTTGAATTACCCTTTTAGTTTTTTGTTTAGCTATTTAAAATTCTCAAATGTCTTATATATAAATATTGGTCTTTTGCAACCTTTTGTTATTAGGAATACTTATATCTTCAGACTCCCGATTCCTCGTTTGATATGTTCTTGGTGTATAATGACTCCCCATTCCACATTAAGAGAATATTTGGAAAGTGTTTATAAACAATTTAAATTATAAAAAGATAGAATTAAATGGTAGATAAGTGAGTCTAACGAAATGTGTGAATAATTGAGTATTTATAAGTAGTTGATAAACATCAGCCAAACATAGGCTAAGTTTCAATGTTCATCTATACCACTTTCCTTCCTTCAAAAACCCTAAAGTGACAGCCACCTATTTTGTACCTTGTAAGTTATGTCATCATTTTCCATGAACTTGAACCTGCTTGGTATTTTTTTTTCCATTTGCACGACCACATCAAGTGTAACTATAACGACCCAGCTTCTATCCTGAAGCCGTTAACTTACGCGATATCCGCTATAGGAAAGTCTAAGTCCATCTTATCCCTCATGGATTTCTATTGCGTTTTCAGGATTCGAGCCTTTGACATTTTTCTTAAGAATGATTTAAGTTGAATCCTGGTACCAATTGTGCACGTAAGTTAACAGTTTGGGCATAAAGGCTGGGTTGTTGTGAAAAGATTTTCATTTTATTGTAACGACTCGGTCTCTTTGTCCAAACTATTATGTTATATGTATTGTCCAATTGGTACCAGGATTCAACTTAAGTCTATGAAGGAAAAGTCATGTGTTCGAATTCTAGGTACGCGATAGAAATCCATGAAGGGTAAGATGGATTATTAAAAAAAAAATAAAAATGCTCATTTTATTGTAACGACCTAGCTTGTATGTCCAAACTGTTATGTTATACATATTGTCCAATTTGTATCAGGATTCAATTTAAGCCTCTCAAGAGAAAGTCATGTGTTTGAATCCTAGAGATGCGATAGAAATCCATGAAGGGTAAGATGAGCTTAAGCTCTTCCAGAACGGACAATACGTAAGTTAACAGTTTGGGTACAGAGGAGATGGGTACAGAGGAGAGATTGTTTCAGCAACTATATTGTTAGACTTTCACCATAACTTTGCATTCCTTCCACTAGGACGTTTAGACATTTTTCCGATTAAGGACAAAATCTATTGCTATTCATGTGCTCCTTCTAGAATCTATTAAGTGGGAGTCTTGTTCTTGCGAAATATGTATCCACAAAACCCAAATAATAAGCTATCACAAGTGTATTTACTTCATTTTCATTTCTTTCACCTTTTCTCCTACCTATTTCGCATCTTGTATTCCAGCTTTGTTTACTTATGTTTTATAAGCATATTTATATTCAAATATGCCACATAATTTTATTATACTAGAATATCTTTTTATCTACCTCCATTAAGTGGAGCGTGAGAATTGTTTCTTACTTCTCGCTGCATCTGAGTGTCCACTTGTGGAGTATGCTTTATCTAACCCTTCTCGACTTTTTTACTACACCTAAAGTCTCATGCACTGCATCACTAGTAGGGGCGCACTATAAAATGTTCTGAAGATTCATGCTATAAAGATGATCAAGTTTTACACCAGATTCAACTTATTAGGGTTATTTCTCTTTAGTTCCTCACACTTTCTGCCTGCGCGGATCCTTGATTTATATCTTCTATGAAGTGTGTAATATGCTTATGATCGATTTGAACATTGTTGGATATTCCAAGGTATGCTATAATTACTGGGCTGTGTTACTTTAATAATGATAACACTGTAATTATGCTGTGATTTGTAAACTTTATGATGAATTTGAGTCATATTACTCTAAAAAATTGGCCTTGATCCTTTATGCACGATTTCTGATATTTTATGTATATGGAGTGTATTAGTTCCCGTACATTAAAGGATGAAATTGCCGTACTTTATAATTCGATTTCCTTGTTAATTATAGATCTAAAATTAAATTGTGCCTTCTATGAGTTTGTAGGGACGCTTCTTTATCAAATCGATATTCTTGAGTAAAGAGCTCCGAGTTCAGGATCAGTGATGGAGTGTAATAAAGAAGAGGCCATTAGGGCCAAAGATATTGCACATAAAAAGATGGAGAATAAAGATTTTATTGGTGCTCAGAAGTTTGTGATGAAGGCCCAACAGCTCTATCCTGCTCTGGATAACATTTCTCAGATGAATTTGGTTTGTGATGTGCATTGTTCCGCTGAGAATAGGGTTTATGGGAACGAAAAGGACTGGTATGGTATTCTCAAAATCGAGCAAACTGCTGATGAGGTGTCAATCAGAAAGCAGTTTCGCAAATTGGCTCTCTTACTGCATCCTGATAAAAACAGATTTGCTGGTGCTGCGGATGCATTTAAGCTGATTGGTGATGCTTTAGCGGTTCTTACAAACAGTGAAAAGCGGATGCAATATGACAAAAAATGTAAACTTGCCAGAACATCTCAAGCACCAAATGTTGGGAGACCACCTTGGGTTCAAAACAACTTTAGGAGCAATGTTTCTTCACAGTTCATGAATCAGCAGCGCCAGCAGCCGCAACAGGAGACTCCACAAGGATTCTATAACAATCAACCGACCCGGATCTTTTGCCCATTTTGTTCTCATTGGATCCATTATTACAAGCGTGCTATTGACAAGATTTTAACTTGTCCAACCTGTAGAAAGTCATTTAAGGAGTATGAAATAAATTCTCCAGACATGCCACCAGGAGGAGCCAATAGGAGCCAGCCTGCTTTTCCACAACAGAAAGAGGCCGCTAGCCAGAACCTGTTTAATAATGAAACTGGGAGCTCCATGGCATTTCATAGAAATGTCAGAAATGAAAAAGCAGCATGTGAAACATTGCCAAAAACTAGATACACTTCTGAAGGCTGTGAGGGGTCCAAGCCAAATAATAATTTTGTGCACATTGATTCCAACATCAATAAGCGAGGTCGTACGGAGGTTTCCAAAAGAAATAGCAAGAAAAGAAAGACAACATCAGAATCTACTGAAAGTTGTGACACTCTTGAAGATGATGGTGATAGTCTTACTGGGGACAGTTTTGGAGATTGTAATAATCAGGACCCTCGCAGGTCTACTCGGTGTAAGCAACGTGTTTTCTATAGTGAGAATGTAAGCAATGATGATGAAGAGGGTGACGAAACAGTAAAACAACAAGAAAATTCTTGCGAGGAAATCCAGATAAATGGACAGAAGGAAGCTGCAAAACAAAATGAAGAAATTGGTGCACCGGCAGATGTTACGAGAAGTTTCAATAATCCTGCAACAGAACCAGAAACTTATGTATATCCCGACCCTGAATTCAGTGATTTTGACAAGAACACAAAAGAAGAATGTTTTTCAGTTGGACAAATTTGGGCAATTTATGATGAGTTGGATTGCATGCCAAGATATTATGCTCTGATTAAGAAGGTTCTATCTCCGGGTTTCAAGCTACAGATTACTTGGTTACAACCAGTCCCAGATAATAAGGATGAAAAGAGATGGGTAGCTGAGGGCTTGCCAGCATCTTGTGGGAAATTTGGACTTCTAAGCTCTGAACCCACTAAGAATCATCTTATGTTCTCACATTTGGTTAACTGGAAAAATGGTGGCAGAAAAAGCATTTACAAGATATATCCAAGAAAGGGGGAAACTTGGGCATTGTTCAAGAACTGGGATATTAATTGGTATTCTGACCCAGGGAACCATAAAAGTAATTTCGAATTTGAGTTTGTTGAGATCTTGTCGAACTATGCCAATACTACTGGTGTAAATGTTGCGTTATTGGGTAAGGTGAAAGGGTTTACTTGTCTTTTTGTTCGAACAAACATGGAAGGATTGGTATCGATTCCAGCAAAAGAACTATTCAGATTCTCTCATAGGATTCCTTCGTTTCAAATGACCGGGAAGGAAGGACCAAATGTTCCCAAAGGATCATTTGAACTTGACCCCGCTTCCTTGCCTGCCAATCTTAGTGAAGTTGTGGAGTCTGAACCTACTGAGGCCGGAAAGATGTACACTACTGCTTCTTCTAAATTTTTGGCAGATGTGGATCCGAAGGTGAAGTTTGAGAAAAACGCTCCTAAAGAGAAACTGAAAGGGAAGTTTCAGGGAAATGCATTGGCAGCAGGTTTGACAGAACCAAGCGGCAAGTCCAAAGAGACAACATTTCTAAATTCTGCTGTAGGGCAACAAGACAAGAATGTGCGACTAACTCCCAGTTACAACGTCGAACCAGTTTCGAACCCAGAAGCTTTTGAAATTCCCGAGCCAGAGTTTTACAACTTTGACGTAGAGAAATCCATCGAGAAGTTTCAGGTTGGTCAGATATGGGCTATTTACAGTGATGAGGATGCCTTACCAAAGTACTATGGTAGGATTCAAAAGATTGATACCGTCCCGGAGGTTACTTTTCATGTAGCATGGCTTTATCACTGTCTGGCATCAAGGGACACAATAAGATGGGTGGATAAAAACATTCCAATATGTTGTGGGAAGTTTATGGTCAAGAGAAAAACTCACAAAATAGTTGGCTCTCTTTCCTTTTCTCATCAATTGACAGTAGAACCTGTTGGTAAGAAGGATGTGGTCGCCATACTTCCTCGAAAAGGCGAGATATGGGCTTTATATAAGAACTGGAATAAAGAAATGAAACATTCGGAATTGAAGAACTGTGAATACGATATTGTTGAAATTGCGGAAGTAAATGATGAATGGACATTAGGTGTAGTTCTTGAACCAGTGTGTGGTTACAAGTCAGTTTTCAAGCCTCAAAGGGAAAGGCAGAAGGTCGTATCAGTGGAAATACTACAGACCGAGATGCTTAGATTCTCCCATCAGATACCAGCTTTTTGCTTGACAATGGAGCAAAGTGAAAGTCTGCAGGGTTTTTGGGAGCTCGATCCAGCAGCTGTGCCGCAATGTTTGCTGTGTTCGAGTTGATGTCTTGCACAATTTTGGTATGCAGTAATGAATAGGATATGGATTAGCCATTATAATGCCTAAGGTTCTAGCTTATTTTTCTTATTTAATGCTATATATTGCTATCCCATCTTGTTACCAAACATGTCGGTTGTAATCAGAATTATGCACATGGAGTCACTTATATATATGAATGCTTTTACTTACGTTTTCGACTTGAAATGTTCATATCTTATGCTCATAAAACTCATTTCATGAACTATTTGCAGTTTCAAGTCACTAGTCGCCAATGTTGCTGTATAGCATTCTATTCTGATGGGGATCTTGCAATGCTTATGGGATGTAAAGGCTAAATGCAGCAGCAGTTGAGATTGGCTACACATTTTTCTGCAAAAATGGGAGCAGATTTCTGTTTAGAAACTCCCAAAAACTTAGAGCAGCTGCAAGATTTTGCAGACATAGACTACAGCTAGATCTTTCATTAGCCTATTCAGTTTTAATCCTCTCTTTTCAGTATGGTTGTACAGAAGTGATTATTTTCCTATTAACTTTTATAGCTCTGCTGTAGTTTTTGGACTTCATCAGTTCAGTCTTTCATTTGCATCTTTTGTTGAATGTTATAATTATTGAAATTTTATTTTTGAATTTGGATGTTTGGTTATTATTTAGAGGGCTGGTAAAAGAACATGTAGAAGTTTCATTTCAGGCATAGATATTCTTGTGTAAGTTTCAGTCGCTGAAGTTCAAGTGAAAGTTTGAATTGGTCATTAAATTATTTTTGTTACCCATTTGGTCACTAAAGTTAAATAATGTTATATTATCGGTTACTCCATTGGCAGCATCCATTCTGGATCAGACGTTAGTCCTAAAACGATGACATTGATTAACAATCGGAAATTATAGACAATCAAAATACCAAGTGATTTTTAAGAGAAAATCTCATATTAAAGTCAACAAATTCTTGTTGGTAAAGACGATTCAATCCGTAAACAAAAGGAAAGGAAGTAAAGTTCGTTCCCTTTTGTCAAGTAGGCATACAAACTACTTTACATTAGATTCCACTTGAACGAAGCAAAGGAGGCAGAATGGAGAAAGGAAATCACAAGGGCAGACTTGTTTGGCATTGAGGCTTTAAACCTAACTTATATTCGTCATTGATAATAAGTAAAAAATCTTGCACCCTTTTTTTTCCTGGCCAAGAATCATGTACTTGTAGCCTTTTTCTTCTTAAAAGCACAACAAAGTACTACATACCACAGTAAATTTTTGAAAAATCAAGAAGTTAATAGTATTGTAATTAGTTAATTTTTTTTTTAACTTAAAATGCCTTATTTAATCATCGTGTCAGTGTCTAAATTGGAATAAAATGAAAAAGAACAGTCGTTGCAATTCATTATCCTCACATTTTTCTCGCTCGCCTCCCCCCTCTCTTGTAAAAATTGAATTGTCAAATCTCATTATTTCACATAAATTGCCACGTCGCTACTCCATCATAATAATAAATAACATTATTTTTTTTCACCCAATTCTTCGTTGTTGATTATATACTCACCATACAAAATGCACTGTTTCAACCGAGTAGGTACAAGAACATTTCCTGTCAAATTATCGCAATAATATCTTCAACTTTCACTGGATTTTGATGCTCCTTTTCTCTTGGAGGATTCCTTGTATTTACGGGTTTTCATTTTTGCGGTAACCCTAATTCATTTCATCACTCGCGCGCGCGTTTAAATTCGATTCGTTCTCTGTTAATTCTTAATTCAGTGGGAGTTCTATTCTGTGGCATATTCTGCAATATCTTTTCAATTTTGATATATTAACGTGAAATTAGGTGTTATTTTGGAGCTTAAAATCCTTTTCCTAGGCCTGTTTGCTTCACATTATTCTTTTCATTCTCATTCTTCTACTCATTTTCAACCACACATTTTTCAATAAAATAATATTTTCCATCACATCAATAACTTTTCCTTCTTTTTCAACCACACATTCCCCATCACGTCAACAGTAA
>CAIGRM010222875.1:0-17554 GCA_903798335.1 Fraxinus albicans | reverse complement strand
AAAGAAATTATGTTTTATATTTGTGGTGTAACAATAATTTATTTAATAAAAAAATATATTAAAATCCTAATTATATAATTTTACCTAAGGATATCTAAGTAAATAAAAAAAATGTGGTGTACTTGATAAAATTTGTAGTAGTAATATAATTACCCATTAAAAATTTCACATAAATTTATGTGATAATTTGTTCAATAATTGGAAAAAAAAGGTAATAAGTCGTCACCTCCACCTCCACCTCCACCTCAACCCCCTCCACCTCTGCCTTCTACTGCCACCAGCTCTTACCAAAACTCGTCCATTTCGAAATTCGAATAAGAAAAATCAAATCAGAAAATGGAAGGAGGGCCATCTCGAAGCAACCTGAAGCGCCCCTTTGTTGAAGACGCCGAATCAAACAAACCCCCTCCGTAACTCCCTCCCTCCCTCTCTCTCTACACACACACACGTATATTCGTCAATTATCTACTAATTTTTGAACCCTATTTTCGACTATTTGGCTTGGTGAGTATTATTGCTTCTTAAAACATTGTTAGGGTTTGTACATACACATGTATATGTGTATTTAATTATGTATTCTGTTTTACCATTTTAAATTAAAACAAATACATTCAGTATCGAAAAGAAATTGAGAAATAAAATTTTCAAGAAATAAAATAGAGCATGATATGCACATCTTTTTTACTTGTAAACTTGTTGAAATGATTACAGTAGGTACTTAGAAAAACTGATGAAGATATTTCCGTTGTTTTGTTTTGAGTTTTTGATGTAGCATTTTCACGTGTGTTGTGATTTTGGCTCACGTGGTTTTTGTATCTTCAATTATTAATTCAGGGAAAAGAGGGTGAGGTTTCCGAAAGGGAAGAAGGTGAAGTTGGGAGATTATGTATTTGAGGATGCACCCAGTAAAGATGTTCCTAATTGGAGTGATCCCCATCTTGCTGCCAAAGAGCGTACAGTGCGGCGGAATAAGATTGCAGAGGAACTTCTTGATGATGAAAACAGAGATTTCCTTCCTGACATAACAAAAGCTGAAGTCCAATACAAGGTATAGTTAATAATTCTTTCTTTNGGGGCACGTGAAATTGGTGATGAAATTCAGTTAGTAGTGGAGTGAATCTGAAATTCACTTTATTCCTCATCTCTTCTCTCTCTTTTTATCGTTTTTTCCCCCCCATTTATGTTACTTGTGTGAATCTGTTGCTGGTTTCAGCTGAAATTAATTGCAGAAATCAGAGTTGGAGTTCCAGTCGTGACATAATAGTTACCCGAAGAGACCCATACAGATATCTATTTCACTCTTTATTTCTAAATAAAAATAATTGAAAAATAAAGGGAGACATTTGAGCAAAACCCTATGAAAATTTTGCATTTGAATCATAGGCATATCTATTCTCGGGGTGGTAATCTTCAGTCTAAGAACGAGGTTGAAAAATCATTTTATTTGATGCATTATTTTAAAAAGAGAAGTTAAGTCATTCCCGGCAAAAAATATATAAAAGGTTTGCAACATCCATAGGATGCTGTCTCTCCCAAGCTTTTTGTCGAGGGTTGATCTTCTTCTTTTCGTTTTTTTTTTTTTCTCTATGAGCAGCGAATGTATAGTTTATTCCCGATCCCACCAATGTGTGATGGTTGCTTTTATTTTTGCCTGGATCAGTTTTTTCACAAAAGAAAAAAGAAGAAAACCTTCCCTTGAATAAATATGGCAGTATTTTGGAGCAGATTCTAGAACTACTTGATAAAACATTCCAGTGAACTTAAATTATCTGTTCATCTTATTAAATGGTTTTTGTGTGCTGGATGGTAAATATAAGCCTGCCTGGGTTGTAGAATCTCAATTAGAAGAACACATTGTGATTGAATTGTTTTGTTGTAGACAATTTTATTTTTATTTTTTTTGATTGGTTGCCTGCTACCTCTGTAGTAACCATCAGAATGTCTTTCAGCCTCGATTTTGGGAAGTACCATGTGATCAGTTGGTTACATGTAGCTCAGACTTTGTATTCACTGTTTTGTGTGATTTTGGACATCTCTTGATTGCTGATTAAGTTTCTGCTGGTTCTTAGTTGTCTTGCTTTTTGGCTTTTGTGGGGGTGGGGAGGGGAGGCGTGAGGGGAGGCCATATCCAAATATTATCACTTTCCACTTTTACCACATTTATGGTTTTCTTACTAGATTGATCATAGAAGCACACAGAATGATGGGGGGTCACTTTTTGCAGGACACTGAAACACTGGTTGAGGAAGGAGTCCAGATAGATCCTTTTAATCTGGATAAAGAAAGAGAAGAAGGATACTTTGATGCTAATGGAAATTATGTCGAATACGTGAATGAGAATGAGATCAAGGTAGCGAATTTAAATTAAGGTATGATAATTTAGCAAATCCAATATTCTTATGCATAGTTTTGCAGGATGCGTGGCTTGATAGTGTTGATGTCTATGAAAAGTATACTGGAAAAAGTTCTATTCCAACTAGTAACGATGAAGAATCTCGTGACCTTACCTCTGAAGAACTTGCAAAAATAAAGAGGCGGATTGCTAATGTTCTCGAGCCTGGGGAAACGGTAATCGTTCAATACGGCTCTCTCTCTCTCTTTGGGTGTAGGTTGCAGATTCTTGATCGTCCTGGGATTTTTAATTTTATTTTCCCTCTTTGCTTGACTTCTTTATCAGTTTTCCTTCAATATAAAACAGTTCTATGCAGTACCTCACTTAGAATTACTGCAGTGTTCAAAGGGATTGTTCAGTTTTCCAATTAAATGCCATGCACATCAATGGTCAGATGAAGTATCATGGCTTACCTTTTGAGATCATATTATTTTGTATGTGTCACAGTTGTCTTTTGCAACATAGTCCCTTAATTTATTTGTGCAATAACATAAAGATGTGGAGTTCAATGCATACCAATATGGTGGCTGATCCAAGATATGTAGGTTGGTAGAACAATGTTCACACCAAGTACAGTGGGTAGTGACATAATATTTAGAATTCTGTACCCCCACCACTGAGAGGAGGCAATCTACTTTTTTATTGAAAAGTTCACTTGTTCCGCAGAAGGGGTAATTTGTTCATAGTACAATCGCTAATGCTTAAATTGCTTCTTTAATCTGGAGCTGCTACATTTTCCCCTAAGCCATGTTGCAATCAAATTTTACATTGTTGTGAACTTCTTTTTAGCCCATGTTTGGTACACATTCTTTGAAAACTCATTTTCAACCACACATTTTTCAATAAAATAATATTTTCCATCACATCAATAAAATAATATTTTCCACTTTCATAACTTTTCCCTACTTTTTAACTATATATTTTCCATCATATCACTATTTAAAATACATTCTTTCCTTAATAATATCCATCCAACACACCTTTAGTTTTCTCTCAGTAGTCGAATTCCTTTTACAGGTTTTGCAAGCTTTGAGGAGATTGAAAGGAACCTCAGGTGACAAGAAGCAGAAGATGTCAGCAGAAACTAAATTGCTGTTTGATCAGCTAACTGAAGATGCTATGAAACTGATGGAGAGTGGGGATTACGGTTGAGCGTCTCCTTCAATATTTTAAGAGAATCTAGCTGAAACATGGATCCTGATCTGTTAACAGTAATCCTTTTTTTTCCTTATATTCGTTTCAGATGTGTATGATGAAAAACGAGAGAGTTTCCAGCGTGAAGCAGGTACGTCCTACAGCTGATTTTCCGTCTTCTTTTCTTCAACAGGTTCCCCTTCATGTTAATCTTTCAACGTGGTTCTCGTCCTTCTCATTTTTTCTTTTGTTCTCACCGTGTTCATAATTTACATCATCATTATTACCCTTCGAAAGGGTTTGGCTGTTTAGATTTTATTTTTTGGAGCTTTATTTCTTTCAGTCCCATCTCAAGAAATGAGAGGGACAAACTTTTGATGTCAAACAGTGAAAATCACCTTTCTTATTTCCGTCTACATCTGAATTTGGATGGAATCTTTTCCCTTGAGGATATTTCAAGATGATGGAAACTTGCGAAAATGGGAAGTTGTTTTTATACATTATTCTAGTTTACCTTTACCTATCAAAAAAAGTTCAGATCGGAGTGGATACTTTCATATCTAAAAGTGTAAATTTGATTCAAGTCAAACAAGATATTTAGATTGAGGACGGGCCCAAACAATTTAAGATCTTTTGAATTTAGAGCCTTATATTTAGCTTTCTAATTCTATTTGTACTCCAACTGGTATGATATAAATTTGGTGTCTCCTGATTGTTTATTTTATTGATCTTCAGAGGGTTATGAGAAGTTAGCTCAGGCAAGGATGCAGGGTACCTCCACGTGTTCAGGACAGGAAAAGTCAAAGCTTGAAATTTCTACCAGCACAAATGACAGTGATGATGCTTTTGACATGTTCGCGGAAGATGATGTAAATATTGCTGTAAATCTAGCCTCTGATGGGAGTGGATCTGTTCCTGTTCAGCCTTCTGAGGGTGAGCAAAGACTATAGCATTCAAAGCTTTGAATTGGGAATTTAGCAACATTACATAACTTGCAACTTATTTGTACTCCAGGTGGATATCTGCAGAATGATTATGTATATGATGAGTCTTCTGGGTACATATCTTCACCTTTTAACCATTTTGCAAAGCACACACAATCACTTTATGCCAATTTTATTGCATACAGAATAAGAAGAATTTCAAGTCACTTCTTCTCCGACTGTTTCTACGAGTGTTCTTCTGTAGCAATATGTCCTTTTCTTTGTCAATCCTTGAAAGACACAGCCGATTTAACAAAAGTATTGCGTGTTTGTCACTAGATAATAGATGCTTATTATTGCGCATATTTCTTAACAATTGCAATTACTACCTCTAAAGCAGTTTACGTCCATTATGATCCGACTGTAAGAAAGATTACTAGGCACTTATATCTCTCATATTTACTATTGTTTGATGTTATTGTCATGTAATCTCAGAAATCAAAAACTTCCCTACCAGATACCAATACTGATTTGGAATTTTTGCTTGAAATTTTGTGGACAGTGAAAATTTGACATGAATTTCCATGCATTGTTCTCAATAATCTGATATCCTCTCACAATTTGAATGTCAGATACTACTACAGCAGCAGTTTGGGTTACTACTATGACCCTGCTTCGGGGCTATATTGCTCTGCAGCATCAGGACAATGGTAACAATACACTGTCAAAAATTTGTCTTCATTCATGTGATGTGTCTTACTGTTGGGGTCTTATGTTTAAAAGGTTGTGGGTTTTGTACTACATATTTTGTCCAATGTTATCTAAGTGAATTAAAAATCAGGAAAAACATACTTCTGAAGTGCTAATTCAATACAGTGAAATTAGCTGTTTGTGAGAGTAAGGTGATCTCTTTAGGAAGGTGCTTATCTGTTCTTGACATCCTTTACTATATTGCCTGTGTATACGCTACTATTGTGCATCTTGATTTTCATGGTTTACTGTGCAAGCCCATAAAGAATAAACATTGTATATCTAAGACTTCACTCTCCTGATGCATGGAATATTTATGCATCTTTTATGCACCATGTTATAATTCTTTGTTCTCTTTTCCCGTCTCTGTCTCTTTCTGTCTGGTCGTTTTAGCAAAGAGTAGGCAATGTCCTTTTTATTGATACATCAGATTTTTGTAAATTCCCCCAAAAGTTTGCTCGTGTGTGAACAAGGTCAAAATAGTTGTAGGAATGAGAAGCTGTGGAAATGTGAACATTGGTATGATTTTTCTACACCATCAGAAGCTCACCTGTTACGTCTCTCCACGAATTCCATGCTGAATACAGCGGTGATGGCTTTCTCGTCTTCTCTATCTGTTCCTTTTAGGTAATAGTATCACAAAAGCAGATTCAGCAAGTGCCACTTCCCTGTTCACTAAAGAGGATGAGTTTGTTTGGATTTTTTGTCTAGTTTTGCTCTTAGACCAACTTCTGTCAAAGTTCTCCCTTGTTCAATACACGCTGCATAAATGCCTGAAACGTGGTTTTAACCTCATAATGTTTGAGTTGAGCTATAACTGCGTAACTCTGCTATCTGTCCATGGTTTGGTTGAATGGTGATTGGCAAGATGAATCGATAGAAAATGATAAAAATGCTCTCTTATCCAGATACAATCTTTTTGTATTTTGCTTGGTATCTCTGGTGGCACGACTTGTAGGTGCAAATGTTAGAGCCTGAAATTCACTCGCAACGAGTTTGTTATTAGATCTCGGTGAGAACATAGAGCCATTGTCATTTTGTTCTTCCGATCCACTCCTTTTTGGCAACTGCCAAGTTACTTGAATGTGCTGATTAGCTCTCTGTGTCAACTCGCTTATTCTTTTAATTTTTATTATTTAATTTTTTTTTCTGCTCGCCGTGGAACACTTTCATGGCGGATTGAAATGACATTTTCTGGTAGAGTAGTGTATTTCTGATCATGGCACATATATGATATTTATGTAGGTACTCTTATAATGAGGTGTCGGGGAGTTATGACGAGGTCCAACAAATTGCATCCAGCGTGAGCTGAGGAAATTACTGTGTGATGCAAAAATAAATAAAAATTTGCAGGCATGTTGCTTCGTATGAATTCCCTATTTCTTTTGTTTCTCTTCGAGTGTAATGTTTTGATTCGTTTATCCATGTTTGAATTGGTGTTCTGCAGTCTTCTTGAAACCGATGGGAATTAGCACGGTTCCATACGTTATTGAAGTATTACAGAAACTCGGTAGTAAAACTAAAGCTTTGCCGAAATTATTTGCAGTCCTACCCAAACGACCAGACAGAAAATAAAATAACAGGATTATGCCAGAGAAATGCAGAATTTCTTTTACTATAATGTAGATATCCAGAGGTCCTGGATCGAAAATATAACTGCATCTGATTGTTGTTTCTTTCCGTTTAAATTATTGCTGCTTGCTGATGTGATGTAGTCTAGTGATATGGAGACACTTCACACAATCTAAATGTATTTTTATTCTTTCTGTTGCTTGATTTTGGAAGTTGCCACATGAATAGAGTTAATTTAATCAACGCTCACTGAACTTTAAAGTTGTTACTACTTACTCACTCAACTTTAACGGGTTACCGAACGTTCACTCATCTTTCCTTATAGTTAACCATCCACCAATCACTCGACTTCCATCTCTTCAAATTGACGGAAAGTTACAAGTGGATGATGGTTTTCTTACGTGGCAAACAATCTCTGTTAAATTGACACCCTGTAATTAAACCCACACTCTCCTCTTCAAACACGCTTCTCCCCCATTTTCTCAGCTCACTGGAAGAGAACCCCCAATTTAAAGCTTCCTCCTTGCTCAAAACACCCATCTCCCCCATTTTCACGACATTCCTTCTCACTGGAAGAGAACCCCCAACCTTAAACCCTTAATTCCCAAAGTGTGAAACAAAATGACAAGTTTCGCTTCATCTCCACCACCACTGGAAGATAGAACCCCCAATTCGCTTCATCTCCACCGGTGCAAGGCCTCCTCGAACGACCCTTGATTGTGTTGTAGCTCTATAATTTGGATTTTGGTTTATTTATTTCTGATTATTTTCAGAGTTGGAATTGATTTGCCAACAATTGAAGTCCGGTTCGAGAATTTGAATATTGAAGCAGAAGCTTATGTGGGAGGCAGGGTTTTGCCTACCTTTATGAGGTTATTTTCAGAGTTGGAATTGATTTGCCAACAATTGAAGTTCGGTGATCTTGGTCATTGTTGACATAATATACCCTATGATTTAATATATGAACAATTGATAAATTAATATCATCTGTTTCACAGCCTCAATACAGATATGAGATGACAACAAATTTGTTGAGAATTCAGCTTGTGCTGAATCTGATTGCTGTGATGCATCAGATTGGAGTGGAGACATTTCCCCCCACCATTAAGCTATGCACTTAAAGCTTTCCCAATCTGATGCAACAAATGGAGAATTCTTAAGTTGTGATGCAATAAAACTAGAGTTCACATCTTTCGACTGACTATTAAAAAACATTCATTTCAAAGCATCCTTTCTTTACAGCAAATGACAGAAAAATAGCAGGAAATGACAGAGACAAGGCTTGCAAGGGTATCATACCCGTTTGAATGCA
The DNA here is from genome assembly GCA_903798335.1 of Fraxinus albicans. Classification (NCBI taxonomy): domain Eukaryota; kingdom Viridiplantae; phylum Streptophyta; class Magnoliopsida; order Lamiales; family Oleaceae; genus Fraxinus; species Fraxinus albicans. Next base: position 9,471 of record CAIGRM010222875.1, on the reverse strand, counting down.
AAAAACTGAAACTATGAGAATAATTACTTCCATAACTGTTTTGTAGTGCTAAATACATATTGTAATATACTATCAACTGTACAGTCCTCTAAATTCCAGTGGCACAAAATACTGGGAGAAACAAGAAATGGAAGCGAAGACACGCTAAAGCGAATGACAACAACTTCAAAATCATAAATATAAACCAGTAAACTGCCGGAATACAACCATTCATTCAAAATACATTCACCCATGATGGTTAAACGACATTTCAAACACATTCTATGACCAACAGAAAATCGCACTAAACAACAGCCAAAGATAGTTCATTGTGCATCTCTCGTGACCCGAAGTCCAGGTGTGGGCATTATCACTGCTAGGCTGCCTGATTAAAGCTTCCTCCTTGCTCAAAACACCAACCAAATTGTACTCTCTTTGGCATTCATCTTGTCCTGTAAACACTTCGACTGCCTAACTAGTCTCCCCAACTTTCGACCTTTTTCAGATCACGTGGCTTCTTAGATGGTGCATAATAGCGATCCCAACGTCTTCAAAAGGCTTCTGCTTTTGACCTCAACTTCATCGAGCTGGGCAATGAGGGCTTTTGACCTCTAGTTGCTTTCTTGAGCTCTTTGTAGGAATATCTATGCGGGCCAATATCAAGCTCCCAGGGTTCAATCACATCCATAGTCGTACAAGACTATCCCAATTGCAAGTGCCACAGAAACAGCTGCTGATAAACAATAAATTAAAATTAAAGGGAGATTATTCTTTTTTGATCTAGGAATTGAAGGCATGAAGATAAATCAAGCGATTGTGCTTGCCCATTAATTTTGAAACTCCATCCAGAGATATAGTGAGAACTAGCAAGTATACCAGCTGAAGCAGAGAATCCATCCAGAGTTGGGCGATGAGGGCTTTGAGCTGGACTCTTGAAACCTTGATGATTTGAATTGATTATTTTATCCCACTGGTAAGTGTCCTGAACTATTGGAAAATACGATGGCGGCAGTAGAATCCTTCCCTGCTAATAAATCTAAAATTTAGGAATGTGTTTAATGTGATCTCTCATAATTGTGATATCCTCTTCGCATCCAAACCCGTCCTCATTTCAATTCTCTGCATGTCGTCGGGTTAGAGATTGGTTCCATATTTAAAATATCCATTTATACTTGCGAGAAGAAAGAATCATTTTTTAACCGTCCATTATATCAGGGAAGATGATAAAATGGCCGAAAATATATTGAAGGAGAAAATGCATATGTAATCAACACATTCAACCTTTCTTAATAGATTGGTAAGAATATGTCAACTTTTTAAAATGATCTGATTTTATAGACTAAGCTGACACTCAAACAAGTGATGATAAAGCCACTGTATGACAACCATTTTTTTTTTTTTTAAGAAATGAGTTTTGAATTAGTAATTTTTTCGAAGAATGTGAGATTGAAAAGTAAAAAAACAAAATTTGATTTATGTAAAATACTTTATTTTGATAATGTATAGATGAAAATGAACTTCCAAAAAATGATCGTCAAAGAGACTAGTAGTAGTAGTTAACTAGTTATGATTTACATCGAAATAAATGGACCAAGCCCGCAAAGAGTCAAGTTCCTTAAATCCATTAGTCATATAATAAAGCAATTTCCTGTCCGGTTTGATATACTTTATTCTATTTATGTTCTCTTAAAATTCACTCAACTGAACCAAGGAGACCAGCCGCTGGTCAATCCAAGCAAACTCCTGGAGCTGCAGCTTGGATTACCATAGACTCAGAGGTGCCGCCTTAACTTAGAAATGACTTATAATAATTTTAAAGATGCCACTGCTGCAAGGCGAGGGACCAACTCGTCTGGTTTTCAGTACCTCCTTGCCTCGCAGCAGCAGCATTTGAGCAGGAAAACTCAACCTGGAGGTGCTTTCAACAGAATCGAGTTACAGGAATATTGAATAAAAAACTAGACCCCCTATTCCCGCTTAAGTAAGCCACTCTAGTTCGAGTCCTTCGTAAAGCCGCTGTGTACATTATTGGTTTCATATTCAATTTTTAAAAATTAGCCCTCGGCATAACTCAAGAGGCAGCACGGTGATGCTTGATTCATACAATTTGCCTTCCAAATCATCTAAAACGTCCCTACTGCCTATAGACCATAAAAATCGTATGTTCTCTTCAATCTTCATATAGGACATGCACAGTGCAGAAAATGTTACGGCCAAGACGGTATGGAAGGGGGGAATAATTCAACAAAACAAGGACCATGAGAAAATAGAAGATTCAGAGAGCATAAAGAAACTGATTTTTGTTCATTTTTCTTTATACATAAATACCAACTGGCGAAAACGGAACCAGTACAAAAGGAACGGTTACCAGTCAACATTAAAGCAACACACACTTGAACCAATCAGCAAAGCACTTGATAAAACGTGCCAGTAGTATTATAATGAGATAGTCTTCCCTAACAGCTAGCAATGATAAAGTCAACTTCCATGACGGATTTTTCATAAAATTTAGATGATTTTCTCAGCTAAAAAAAGGGATATATCAAAAATCAAACCTTGATATCAGGAAATCTCCTGCCATGACACCATTATACAAACTCAAATCTATTCAGCTCACTGACATTTAGGAATAATATAACTATGTCATTGATAACTTATTCAACATGTTACAAATCAGAATTCTATGCACCACATAACATAAAGCAAATCCTATCTTAGAATCTACCCCCACAGAAAGATCAAACATTCAGTCATAGGACTAGTGACGGTATCGAAACATACAATTTATGAAGTCAGTTTTGAGTCAAGCAGATCGCTATAGCAATATTTATGGTTTCCATTTTTATAATTACTTAATGTATCAATACTCTAATTGAAAAGTCACTCATGGCTATAACAATATTCATGGTTTCCATTTTAAAATTTCCTTCATGTACAAAGAACACACATATCTAGAAGCGCAAGTCTTAGTAACAACACTCCTATTTGAAAAGTCACTCATGCCTACAGCACTTTTTTATAATTCCTTAATTTACAAAGAACACATAGCCCTAGAAGTATAAGTTTTAGTACCAATACGCCCATTTGAAAAGTCTCATTGCTGCAAATCACAGGTCCTCATCACACAACCAGATAATCCAGCAACAGGGTGCATCTACAGCCAATGAAGTGGATTCAATATTACTTCAAAGCTACATCTATAATCATCAGACAGCAATCCTTTCAGCTGCAGCACGGGCCATACACTAATATATAATCACAAAACACACACATCAATAACTAAACACGCTAGCGTTATAAACCACAGACACATAAAAATCATTCCCCAAGCAAATATTGACCCCATTTCATTACCCAATTATGTCCTGATCGCTGAATGTTTAGAGTGAACATTTCAAGGAGTATAATGTCAGCACTGTAACTGGATATCAGGTCCAGTAGCCCTCAGTATGAGTAGATTCAATTTGTGTCAACCGAGTCCAGCACAGCACTGGTTCCCATTTCAAGGGCAAATAGTGTAAACAACCAAAGTTCACAGAGGATAACAAAGTCACATGGCTATAAAAACAGAGGGAGTCAAAATCAGATCCTCATTTTATCTTATTAAGAATATGAATACGGTCATATATTCTTAATTAGAAAGAAGGCTTACCAATGACGCCATCCATAGAACACTCAAAATTCTTTGAATCAGCATCTGCTGCTCACAACCAGCAGCATCTAATGATGATCAAGCATCTACTTAATACAGACAGCATCAACAATCACATCATCGTCTAGCCATCAACCCCACTCAAATCTTTTCTCGAGCACAACTATAAACCCAGTGGGAGTTTCATAACAAGTTAGTACTTCTATTAACTGACACCTTGAGTGGGGAACAATGTATCACAGTGAAAAGTGCAGAATGTGGAGATTGAAATATGGGCAAAATGGAATAAAAGAAGTTTGCACAAGCAATCAACGGAACCAGAAACACAAGATTCATACAAATATTAAAGCATGTCTAAGAATCCATGAGCAATAAACACCAACCACAAGCAATATGATGTATACAATGCATTTAACATAATAATTGTCGAAATCAAAAGGTCAAATCCTACCAAGGTCCCTAACGCTCCTAGAAGAACATGCATTAGATTCAAGTTCGACATATCAGCTAAACTGCCACAAAAGATATAATCCCCTTCTAGGAGTTGCATATCCAAAATCAGGCAGATCACTCCTACAAATCCAAAATAAAACAAAACATAGTTTAGAACACGTTTTAAACCAACACTGTGTACTAACAGATCAAGTTTAGACACTTACATTATATGTATTCTGAGGAGAAGAGCTACAAAATCAATCACTCAGTTCTGGTAAGACATGCTTCGAGGCTTTAGGACTTGGGGACCGCTCATGATGGCTGCGCCTCTCAGGACTTCCACCTATAGGAGATGGTGTCCTTCGTGGGGACACACTCCTATAAGGGCTAGGGCTACGCCGGGGCGGAGAGGCACTGCAATATTTTAACAGAATCCTTTTTATGATAATGTGTTATACGAGGAACCAAAACTTAAAGAATAGAATTATTATGATGGGAAAACCTTTCAAATGATCTACTACTCCTCAGGCGCTCATCTATGTGCCGTCCCCTGCCATGGTATCTATCATGGTCTGGGCTCGCACTATAACTCCTGCTCCGGTACCGATGACCATGTTTCTTCTCACGGTACCTGTCACGCTCATACCTTTCCCGACTTCTGCTCCGGCTTCCCCTGTGTTCTCTACGATAATCATCTCGGTGCCTATAAAAAATTACAGATCAATAGCTCTCAGTAGAATCTAATGGAAAAGTAAAAATAACAAATGAAGAGCATTTTGATAAATGATTTTCAAATATTAACATAACAATTTTCATGAAATCATATCAAGAAGTGGCAGCAAAGACACTATTGGGAGACTGCCAAAATTGAGTTGTTTCTTAAAAGTGCAAACTCTTGACATTTTCCCAAGCTCTTATGTAGTCATTCCCAAATGTTTTCCTAGCATCCCCGAGAAACAAAAACTTAGTTACCAACAGCTAGTTAGAAATTGTCTTCCTTTCTCCAATATTCCAGACCTCAAACTGAGTAAAATGATCTGATAAACCAATACCAGATCACTTCCTCGAAACTGCATTCCTGGTTTCAAATACTGTCTCAAATTCTTGTTAAACTGACTAGCTCTAACAAAACCAAATCAGATCGGGCATTTGTCAATAGCAAAAAGAAAAGGGACATCCATTTGTGTAGGAAATTGACACTAAAATTGATAAATTTCCCTTCTATCAGCAAACATTTAAAAGGAAAAGAAAAGATAGACAATCAGAATTTGACCTCTTGTGGAACAAAGGACACAATCAAAAAAATAAAAGGTAATTAATTAAAGATCAAATTGATCACCACATTTGTACTGCAAATATGAAGTTATAAACAATTAATCCAGTCAAAGATAAAACCCCAAAATAGGTCTTTAGATTCAATTTTTTTCGGGAATATTAATGCAGTTAATAGTCCTACATTAGAATAACCAAAAAACAAAAAGGAAAAATAGTCACAACAAACTTAGCCTTACACAACTCCAAAATGGACTAGAGCGAGTAGATGCTTAAAAATTACCTTCTCCGAGGGCTCCTGCTTCTTGATCGTCCACGACCTTTGGGAACCTTTTCAATGACCCTTCCTTTGTGACTGCAGACAGAAACAAAAATAAAAAAATAGAAACAAACCATCACATTGTACCAAAAATATGATGAAGTAAATTATCCCGTAATAGACAAAGGATAACATTTTAGACAATGGTGACAATGAATTTGTGTCCAAAAGGAAAATAAATGTCATAAATCAATTTACTGTAAACAGTGAGGAACAAATACTCATCAACTGTAATATTCATACAATTGAAGATGTTACTACAGAAGAGTAATCAGGGTAAAGCAAAATGGGAATATAGCTCAATTATTAATGCAAATCAACATTCACTCACATCCGTTCTGCATTTGGCCCATACTTCGCAAACTGAACAGCGATTTCTCTGCCATCAACCACTTCCCCTGCAATATGATATTGTTCCTGTCAGTTTCTATATCAGATTGCACAGCAAGAATAAAAAACATAAGACATTTTTCATCGTCATTTTGTCCATTCAACAAGATTTCGAATAATTTCTTCAAAAACAATCCTAGTTTGTCTATCAGATTGCACATCAAGAATAAAAAACAAGACATTTTTCATTGTCATTTTGTCCATTCAACAAGATTTCCAATAATTTCTTCAAAAACAATCATAGTTTGTCCGTCTCAGTCGCGCATATATTCCAACAAACATTTCATGCAAACAAAATATCAATAATCCTTGGTCCTGTTTTAAATGCTTAAAAACTTTATTTCGCTTCCTCATAATAAGATGCCAGCATAGTTTGCTATCTCAACCGAATTATTGTTTAAGTGGAATGATCTAGACGACCCAACAAAGCCTCCGTTTGGGAAAACATATCAATCACTTGTAAATGGTCAAACTTCATTTTCAACCACACATACCAATAGATCCATAATTACTATCCACTCATCCATCAGTCATTTCAATCTATTTATAAATTAAACCGCTTATAAATCCTTCCCAAACAGAGGCTAAGCAATTGCTCGACTAATTGATAATGTATAGTTACTATAACTATGGAACACGTCAGATCCAGATGACCATAACCGATATCCAATTCTCCCCCAGATTGACTCGGAAAACTACCACTAAAGCAAATATAATGGGAAAATTGTTATTTCTATGAAAAAATCGCATTTTTCTATCATTAGATGCGGGTTTTCCAAGATGTTTTCATACATATGGAAGAAAGCAAATTTAGGCAATGAATGAATTTAAAGATGATTTTTTCATTTCTACACTAGGCCCCTATTTGATTCACATTATTTTTTTCATTCTCATTCTTCTACTCATTTTCAACCACGCATTCTTCAATAAAATAATATTTTCCATCACATCAATAACTTTTCCTTCTTTTTCAACCACATATTCCCCATTACATCATTAAAAAAATGCATTCTTGGTTTCATAATTAAAAAAAAAAAAAAAAAAAAGCATTTTGAAACTTTTATTTCTAATCTCTTACTACAAGTTTAGGGCCTGTTTGGTACAGATTTTCATTTTCTACAGTAAATCAATTCTCATTTTCAACCACGCATTCTTCAATAAAATAATATTTTCCATCACATCAATAATTTTTCCTTCTTTTTCAACCACATATTTCTCATCACATCACTTCAAAAAAATGCATTCTCTCATTTTAATGTACACCAAACGGGCTCTAGATTTGCTAACCAGCACAAAACAAGTCCGTCTAAATAAGTCCTTATGAAACAACGGAAGTTTCTTCATCCAGTGATAATTCACATTTCAACTAATTTTCCAAATGTCTTAACATGAAACCACCATCTCATTATACCTTGTGTCACTGTTCCTTTCCCAGAGCACCATTGTGATACAACTAAGCACTAACATATAGAGACTTACTAGTACTTGTAAAATGAAAAGGCCAGTTGTTTCTACTGATTTTATAATCTCTTCAGCAGGGTATAGTTATGCCATTTATGCAGAGTAATTAATTACCAAAAATTTAGCACATTCAAATCACGCTGCTTAATATTGCCTAATTTTCGCTGTGTTTTCTGATGATATGGTCAAAGAAAGCGATCTTACCATCTAGTCTTTCCACAGCCTTTTGCGCTTCATCCTGATACTTATAACGGACAAATGCAAACCCCCGTGATTCACCAGTCCTACAAAACATAATCAAACAACAAATCTATAGAATATCGCAGACTACCCAAAAATAGGATGTTCAGAAACTACATAAAAAGGAAAATCAATTAAATTAAAAATAACGAATATCATTCTCTCTTGCAAATCTTGAACCATAAAAATGCACACACAGTTAAAACTAATATCATTATCACGTAAAAACTCCAAGATCATAATTTATATCTATCAAAAGTTTCCTAGTACCCAAATGTAATAAATTATTTTACGATACTGGGAAGTATTTCCATACCACCATGAGTATCAAAGCTCCGTTTGGATAGAACGAAAGGAAAGAACCACAACAGAGGATCTCAAATAGAAAAATAAAAATCAAACATTATATATTCGAAGGGAAAAAATGTACCTTCGATCTCTGGGAATAAAGATATCAACTACCTTTCCATACTTGTCGAACAGCGGGAAGAGATCATCAGCAGACGTGCCTATACGCAACAAAAAAAAGTATCAAACTAGGGTTTCATGCAATAATCTGAAAGGCACAAAATCAACAAAGAAAGAAGAAAAAAATGCAAATTCAAAAAAAAAAAATTATCAACCAAAACCAAACAAAATATATCAAGCTAGGGTTTCATAAATTCATTAAGAAATCAAAAAAAAAAAAAAAAGCAATAAGGGAGGAAAAAGTGCAAAAAATGAACAAATTATTATCAACTTACGGAAAGATATATTGAGGATGAGAAGAGAATATGTATCCGATATATCAGGAGGCCCCGATCTCCCAAAGTGAGACATTTTTCCCTATCCTTTTTTTCTCCAAGAGAACCCTAATTTGGCCTTCTGCGAATTTTTTTACGAGCTATAGGGTGAATTTCTGCGGAAATTTTTGAGAAAGAACGATCTGGAAGAATCAGAGATTCGAGCCCTTTAATGGAATTACTGTAAGACATAATTGCAACTGCGGTCCCAAATCTTTCGTTTTTCAACAACCTTTACCCAAATCTTTTATTTATAGCAACCACAGTCAAACCTTTAACTTAGTTGCAACACAAAGACAAATGGACGGCACGAGTTGACCCAAAAAAATGTGATGGTAATTAAGCATCTATTTGTCTATCATTTTTTTAAAACTCTTTTTTTTTCTGAATACTCATTTTCAATCACACTCACACGATAAAACATTCTACACATAAATCCAAAAATTTTCTCTTCTTTTAATCACACATTCTCCAAAAATTCACTACTAAAAACAACATTTTTTTTAAAAAAAAGTCACCAAATAGGGGCTAATTGTGGTTGATCTATTCCACTTCTACTCTGATTGCACTGCCACCACCACTCTATTGAACCATTACAACTTACTCTGTCGACCCAAAACAAAGCAAAAGGAAAAATTCTGAAAGTGAAATCTTAGAAATAGAAAGAGTTGGAAAATGGAGACCCTAGACTTTGGGTGAGAATGTGGGGAGATTATCGAAGGGAAATGATTTTTTTTTCAGGCGCAATTTTGAAGGGATCAATGGGGTGGGTATACCTCATTTTTTAAAGAAAAAAAATAATTACTACGTGCCTAATAAAATTGATGTAAGCAAAATCTAAACGATCCAAACATGCTTCAATAATCTACAAAGCATATAGATCAAACACGGAAAAAAAAAGTACCTCCCGCCATTACTTCTCACACACACTTAAGGGTTAA
>CAIGRM010222869.1:0-13955 GCA_903798335.1 Fraxinus albicans | reverse complement strand
CAAAACCTTAGTGAAAACTTTTGACATCTCTTTAATATTAGGGTCCGTTTGAAAGGCAAATGTAGAACATAATTTCAATTCCATGTTAGTTGGAAAATAAAAACCCATCAAACCCATAGAAATTCGTTTTCCATGAGAATAAAGAAAATGCAACTTAAAGTAATTGTACATTGGAATTCGGTTTCCATGTCCACGTTGCAATCAAACGATCAAAGTTGAATTCGTTTTCTTCTGATGTGACATTTTTCATAAAATTTATTACAATCAAATGGGGCCTAAATTATTATAGAAACACGTATTTATGTTGGTTTGCTAATTATTTGTTAATCATATTTACAAAAGTAAATAATTTTTATAACTTTTCAATATTTATAATTGTATATGTTTTTAACTAAAACTAATTACAATCTTACATAAATCAGATTAGACCAGTCGATTCAATCGTAAAAATCAAAATCGGCCTCAAATTCGATCCAATAATAAATAAAAAACTGATGAATAAACTGTTAACCCACCGATTTAACCTTGAACCAAAAAAATTGAACACGATTTTTTTCGATTAATGTGACTTTTTTCACAAAATATTTTAAATATCTTGATGTGCCTCTTACACTAGCAGGCCCAATTCACATTAACATTGTCGCAGTCAAATCAAAAATATGAAAAAGTATAGGAAAAGTTTTATAAATAAAAGATTAAGTATCACCTATTTCAAAACTAAGAACAAATATTGCAAATTTCAAAAATCAGATACTAATTAAAATTTATTTATGATTTAATTAATTAATTATATATTTTATTGATTAAATATATTAAGGTTACAAATTTATATAATTTGGTCACAATTTAGCGATTTAATTAGTCACATATTATTTTTCGATCGCAAATCAGACATTTTATATATCACAAAAATTCTACTTTCACAATTCAAAAATTTATACTTCAACAATTCAAAGAAAAGGTTAGCTATGGCGTACTGTGTGAAGAATCGTTAGCTCCTAATATGTGAAGACTGTCAATTTGAGATTTTAGAAAGAGAAATGAGGGATATAATGGAAGATGATTTAGGGTTGAATTGAATGGGTTGGAATCGGGTTTCATCTGTTTTTTTTTTATCTTCTGAAAATTAAATTATTAAAATTTTAATTATCATCTGATTTTTGAAATAAAAACTTCTAAATTTGAATTTTGAAATTGAAAGTTTAAAACTTTGGTATGGTGTAATTTCCACAAAAGTATATCTTTAAGCCCCTATTTGTCGACCATTATTTGAATTTTTTTTTTCTATATACTCATTTTCGATCACACATTCACAAAATAAAATATTCTACACGTAAATTCAAAAAAATCCTACTTTTTAACTACCCATTCTCCTAAAAATTACTATTCAAAACATTATTTTTTTCGAAATAAAAAAGAAAAGTACGAAATGTCTAGAATTTTTGAAATAAGGAGTGTTTGTGAGTTGCCCTACCCCTGACCATAAGAGTGGATAGTAGATTATTTTGGGTTAGTTTTACCAATGGCCGTTGGACTTTACATATATTTTTGTTAGAATAATTGGAATTATTTATAGTGTGAATTGGTATATATCTCCAATAGGCGTCTCTTCAATTGTAAATAGTTATGTTGTTTATACTGCGAGTGATTATTGAAAAGATGAAACATTTCAATGAAAGTGCATACTACACCATTTGATGTGAAAATATGTGGTCTATATTAAGAGATGAAATATTCAATAAATCACTTGAAAATCTATATATAGACACATTTAGTTACATTTTCTCCTATACCAAATCAATTCAAATTATTATTGATTTCTAATTCTCTCATCGCTTCAAAAATTATATTCCTTCGATTTTGCTGAAATAAAATTTTGTTCAAATTATTTTCAGAAATGAAATTTTGTTTGAATTTTTAATTCGTGTCTATTTCATTCAAGAAGAATATTGTCTATACTTTGATTCGACCGTCAATGTTGGTATAGTGTAATATGTACTTTAAAAGAAGCGTTGTACATTGGAAGACGACTTCCAATTATCCTATTGATGTAGTGCATGGGGCAAAATCTGTTTTAAAAAAATTTGTTAGGGCATACCCCGCTTCATCGTTACTCTTATTTTATTTCTTTTGATTGTACTTGTCAATAATTTGGCAACAATCTTAAGACATGCTTCCTTTTCTTCTACATTTCTTTTACATAATTTTTATTACGTGGTTTCAATATTGTAATATTGATTGAATTTTTATGTGATTATTGTTTTACAAAAAAATGACTAGTTCAACTGAAAAAACTAGTAAAGCGATTGGACAAACTTCTACGTCTCATCTGTTTGCCATGTCACCGCATCTCAACGTAAAAAGTTAGAGAAATTCAACGACACGAATTTCAAACATTGGAAACAGAAGATGTTGTTCTACCTGACTACGCTGAATTTGGTAAAAATTTTGCGTGAAGATTGCCCTACGCAAACAGAAGCAAATACTACTAAAAAAAATACACAGTCGACTATTGAAGCATGGAAGCATCATATTTTCGATGTCGAAATTATATTCTCAATAGGATAGATAACACATTATACAGTGTGTATTAGTCATACAAGACGACTAAGGAACTTTGGAAATCTCAAGGTAAAGATTTATCGCTCATAAATTTTTTGATTTCAAAATAGTCGATTCAAAGATGGTTAAGAGAAGGTACTAAGATCCGATGGAGGCGGTGAATATGATTCGTCAGATTTTGATGATTTATGTGCTAAACTTCGTATTATTCACCAAATGATCGCTCCATATACTTCTCAACAAAATGAAGTTGTTGAAAGGAAAAATAGAACTTTAAAATATATGGTTAATGCTATGCTTATTAGTTCTAGCTTACCACAAGACTTGTGGGAAGAAGCGATTTTAACTGCTAACTTTATTCTAAATAGAGTTCCTTATAAGAAAATTGGTTCAGTACCTTATGAATTGTGGAAAGGAAGAATGTCTTCCCACAAATACTTAAAAGTGTAGGGATATTTATGAAAAGTGGTTATTTCATCTCCTAAAAGGATCAAGTTAGGACATAAAACTGTTGATTGCATTTTTATTGAATACGCAATAAATAGTAGTGCATATAAATTTCTCATGCATAAACTTGAAATAAGTGACATTCATGTCAATATAATAATTGAATCCAGATATGCCGAATTCTTTGAAAGTGTGTTTCCTAATAAAAAGGGATACTCTCGATGATAGTAGGGAAAGAAAAAGTGACGATGCTTTTAAAAGATATAAAGAATTTGAACCAAATAGTAAAAGAGCAACTGTTAATTTGGTCCATAATTTATATCATTTATGATTGAAAACAAGCCTTTAACATTTAAGTAAGCTATGACTAGCCCAGAATCTTCATTCTAGAAAGAAGTTATACATAGCGAGATCGAATCCATTATAAGTAATAATACTTGGCAATTGGTTGATTTTCCCAAGGGAACTAAACCAATTGGATGCAAACATATTTTTAAAAGAATGTTAAAACCCTATGGTACAATAAATAAATTTAAAGCTTGACTTGTTGTCAAATGATATCGTCAAAAAGAAGGACTTGACTTTCTTGACACTTATTCACCGGTAACAAAGATAACTTCTATCCGGGTTTTAATTGCTATTGCACATTTGTATAACTTACAGATACATAGATGGATGTTAAAACTACATTTCTAAATGGTGAATTGAACGAGAAAGTTTATATGGAATAGCCAAAGGCTTCAAGGTAAAAGGACAAAAATACAAAGTTTGTAGACTTGTTAAGTCCTTATACAGGTTGAAGTAAGTTCCTAAACGATGACATGAAAAATTTGACAATGTCATAAATAGAAATGAATTCATCATAAATGAGTATGATAAATGTGTTTAATCGAAAAAATTCGAAGAAGCGTGCACTTTGGTTTATCTATATGTTGATGACATGCTCATTTTAGAAACTAATATAAAAGTTAATAATAAAACAAAGATAATTCTAACCAATAACTTTGATATGAAAGATATGAGAGAAATGGATTTAAAGCCTATGCAATGGGTCAAATTAATGGAAACCTAATATGGCGACCGGAGATCGTAAATACTAGGTTCAATAGGAAAATTAGTTGTGAATGGCTCGATGAGAAGCACTTCGGAGTTTTAACTCCTTCTCATTTCTATGATGCAAATAAATGTTGCCTACCAAAGATTGACTAGGATAAGTTATGTTTTTAACTATGCCTATATTTTGTAAATAGTATAAGTAGAGTAATGTGTGATACTCTTTATAGAACATCATATATGAGTGCGAACTTGGCCGGTTTAAATGATGATTTTAGTTAGGCGAATTCTCTAACGCACTGTAGAACCAAAGAGAGTTCAAGGCCAAAATAATGAACACAATATAGAACCAAAGTTTGATAGTTCAAGACGTTGCGTTCACTGATTAGTCAGGTGAGTCCGATAGATTTTCTACTAGGGAAGGTTCAAAACGAAAGCTACATATCCTGATTCATTATTTCTCAGCAATACTCTTCTTCGTCTTCCTTGGATTTTGTCGACTTTTTTCATTCATGTGGGAGATTGCTAGAATAATTGAAATTATTTATAATGTAAATTTGAATGTCTTCAATATATGCCTCTTCAATTGTAAAGAGTCACGTTGTTTAGAATTGGCGTGACTATTTAAAATGTGTATGATCAAAAGGTGTATACTACACCATTTAATGGGAAAAGGTATAGTCTATGTCAAGAAATGCAACATTTCAATGGAAATGTGCATACTACACCATTTAATATAAAAATATTTGGTCTATGTTAATAGATGCAACATTTCAACAAGTCACTTGAAAATTTATAAATAGAGACATTTAATTCCATTTTTTCTACACCAAATCAATTCAAATTATTATTGATTTCTAATTCTCTCCTCACTTCAAAAATTTCATTCCTTTTATTTTGCTGAAATAAAATTTAGTTCGAATTATTTTTAGAAATAAAGTTTCGTTCGAATTTTTAATTTGTGTCCATTCCATCCAAAAAGAATATTGTCTATACTTTGGTTTGACCGACCGAATTAGTATAGTGCAAATACCTACTTTGGAAGAAGTGTTATATCTTGAGAGACAAACGTACAATTATCTTGTTAGCACCAGTACAGATGGCGAAATCAATCTTGAAGAGATTTACTACGACATACCTTGCTTCATTGTCACTCTCATTTTCTTTCTTTTTATTGTACTTGTCATTAATTTGACAACAACTTTCTCCTTGACTATTGAACTTTAAATTGTTTCATTTAAACTACTAACTTTCAAAATCCTTTCAATTAAACCATCACTTTGGACATCCATCTTTTAAAATAAAATCCTACCTGGCCTTAAGATTCTGCCAATTTTGTTGACACACTCTGAGCTCACCAATTGTGTCTCATGTGACCCAAAGTCCAAAATGTTGCTTGTATATTTTCACATATGACAAGATCAGAAAGTAAGAAAAAATTTTGGGTTTACGTACAAAATATTTTATTGTGTGGTTAAAAATGAGTATGAAGAAAAAAGAATTTTTGGATAATGGCTGTCAACAAGGATTTAAAGAATTTGCGATTAAAAAGTAGATAAAAATTTTGGATTTTCGTTAAAATATTTTATTATATGAATAAGTGGTTGAAAATAAGTATGTAAGAAAAAGAGTTTTAAATAATGATTGTCACAAAAGGACTAAACATCGCTGGTGTCCACTTAATGTGGCTCGATTAATTATTAAACCATTATTTGGTAGAAATTAAAATTCAGATTTTAATTAAGTCAAAGTCAACAACTAATTTTAACTACAGATTTTGTGGGATTCAAAACTTTTCAACCACATATTTCATCAACTTTTATCAAAAGCTAATTTCAATTCTCATCAAACAAGGGCTAAATCACATTTAAGGTTTTAAACAATCTTCTCGACGGGTGTTATTGGCAAACAACATATAAGAGGTCAACACGAGCATATTTGAACTCTATTTTTAAAGAAAAATTCATTTTGTAATAGTAGATTGATGGAGAATGTGTGGTTAAAAAATAAGGAAAATTTTTTTATTAGAGTATAATATTATTTTATTGAAAAATGTGTGATTGAAAAGAAAAGAGAGAAAAAATGTATTTTGAAAATAATTGGAATCAAACTTATATTTTTTATTTAATTAAATAAGACAATTATCGTGTATATCTGGCCCTTGTTTGGTTTCCATTATTTTCAAAATACATTTTTCTCTTAATTATTTTCAATCACACATTTTTCAATAAAATAATATTACACGCAAACCTAAAAAAATACCTTATTTTTTAACCACATATTTCCATCATACCACTATTCCAAAATAAATTTTTGACCAAAAAAAAAGAAGAAAAAAAGGAGGAAGAAGGAATCTTAACAGGCTCTAGCTTCTTAGATTAAAATTAAGATCAAAGTCAATAATAAATTTTAATTACATATTTTATATGATCCACAATTTCCAACAATATATTTCGTCAACTTTTATAAAACCTACTAAAAAATTGATTATAATCCCTCCAAACACAGATTCATTATCCATACTATCTTAAAAGAGGCAATCCATAATTTACTGTTCATTTGTGAAACATTTTTTATCCCCATTTTATCCATAGTCATCTACTACCCATCCATGCATTTTCAAAACAAAAGGGTACTATGGACTTCTTCTTACCGACAATTGTTGTCTAGGGAAAGACAAAAAGGAAGCAACCACACAATTGTTGATTGAGTGAACACTCTGCACAACGCGGAGTGTGACTTCGCGTTGTGCGGTGTTTTCACTCCGCACTGCATGGAGTATTTTTCCCGCGCTGTGCGGAGTGCGGACACTGGTGTCCACGCTGTGCGGACACGGTGCATATATTTATTTATTTATTTTTAACCCCCCCCCCACCCATGTCCCCCCCCCCACCCATGTGTGCTATGTATTGTTCATATTTTTATTAAAATAGGTTGAAATTTAAGTTAGATTTGCTTATAAATAAATTATATTATTAATATACATTATGTTTTTTGAATGATTTGTGTAGAAAATACATATTCAACACATATACGAAAATCAGAATTCCTTTCGGGGCGTTGCCCCCGACTCCCACGAGGGGCGCTGCCCCCTTGACCCCCCGCGACCTGAGCGGGCAGGTCGATCCCCGCCTTTCAGGGGGCAGCGCAGACCAATCGGGAATCACTTTTGCATTCTGTTTCTCTGCTATTAAGATGATTCAATTCATCATGTTAGCTTATTGTAAATTGAGTATTTCCTTTTCGGCTTCATCTACTAGATGGTTACAATCCATTTTTGGAACTCACTTTAAGTGATGGGAAGAAGATATTATTAGTGATCTAGACCTTGAATTCAAAATGAGAAAGTTCAAATATAGCGCACGACCAACTTATATTCTTCCCCTACAATATGAGAAATTGCTTCATGCAAAAGATAGACTTCAAATGACTGTGGCATTACTGCACAAGAGGTTTATGTCACTGTGGAAAGTCCTTCGACTTTCTACCTAAGGTCTAAAGCTTATTGCTGCAACATTACTTTTTTCAGTTTGGGAATTCTATATTTCTATTCATTTATTATATTGTTTTCCGCTATGGTTGACCCTCCAGTATCAGTTGGAGATGTTAGGAGTAACTCTAAATAAGAGGAGCTACGACAAAGTTTTGGAGATTACAAATGATTAAGAGGAAAAAGCCAAGTGTTTAAGACATTAAATATCCAACCAATACAATAATATTAGTAAATTCAAACGTGAGTGAGCTGAAGTCACTCGATGTACCTGTGGATCATGTGGTAATTTTAGATTCTCTTTAATTCTACTGATGCTCAGTTCATACAAGATCAAAACCATCAAATTTTGGAGTTGTCTCGATGTATTTAACATCAACATGTTAAACTGCCTTGTTTACGATGCATTTCCATTCAATACTTAAAAATGAGTTAGTAAAAGAACAAACATTTGTTTTTATCTCTTGTCCACACCACAAATTCTAAATGCATTAATTCTACTAGATTAAAACATACATTAGTTACATGAGAATCTAGAGGTGTCAATACGGGTGGTTCAGGCCGGGTCGGCCCGCCAACATATGAGCCGTGTAACAGCCCGCGTGAAAGAAAGCTCACTCGCTACGTGTTCCGGGCCGATTTCGAGTCAGCTCACAAATTTTGGACTACAACTCAGGCCCGCCCGCTGACGCATCCGAGTCGAGCCCATGTAGGGGTCACGGGTCGCACGGGTCGCGATTTGTTCCGATTTGGCCCGTATTATTGTATAAATAAAATTATAAAAATATAGAATTTTTCATATTNCAACTATCATTGAAAATAAGATTTTCAGAAGAAAAATCGCAAGAATTCATAATATAGTAGTATTAAACAATTTAGTAGTGAGAAGAAAAAAATATAATAGAGATGATGATATTTACAATTGAATAATTGTAATTGCAGTAACAAGATTAATTTTTTCAATTTTTTTTTTCACGGGCCAGCGGATTAACCGCGGCCCGTGAAGGCGCAACCCCCGAAACCATGTGAAAAACTCAGCCCATGCAATGCAAAGACTAGCAATAGAAAAACCTTCAATTGATGCAACAAAAAATTTCGAAGAATATAATCCTGTGTCGTAGAATTTTGACAAATTTATCCCACATCGGTTCCTGGGGTCTTTGGCAATCATATATAAAGACGCAATGAACGCTTTTGTGAAAGGGCAACTCTAATTTGTAAGGTTGTGTCTAAAAAGAACCGGAATAAGTTTAATCGTCTAATCAATTTAATGTTAACATTACGGCTCAAGCTCAACCACCAGCAACAGCTTGGGGGAGCTCCTTAAAGGTCCAAACCCAAACGTTAAACATGATTATACGTTGAAGTGATAGAATACAGGGGAAGCGTTGTAATGTATATAAAGCAAAAGGATACAAAAACACGGGAATTTCCCATCTTACAAATCAAAATCAAAAGATAGAAAGAGGAAACGGGTCATTCCTCATTGTTTTTTCCTATTTTATGGCAATATTAATTTGGTATGGCTTACAAGGAGTGTAGTCCGACGCACAGGTGAACATAACTATACTATATTCTCAGATATTGGCTTTCAATGTCTGTCCATTTTGCTTACCTTGGATGAATTCATATAGAAAATCTTATATTTCTTTGCTCTCATGCCCCCTCGTAAACATCTACACTTCAGATGACCTATCTATCTACACCTTCAGACATGCTATTCTCACTACAGTCTGGAATAGCTGAAGATGACGATAAAACTTCCTTTCCCTTGAAGTCAGGTGTTCCAGTATCCATGGTCCTCTTGTCATCTGATGTGTGTAGGAGCTTCAGCTGGAGTTGCAGAAACTGTACCAACATCAGGGTACAAATGGTGAAATTTAAGTAAAACAATATTTCGAACAAGCAAGGGACGTATTGAGTGATATCTATTAACGGCAGCCATTTAATACCTAAAACCTACTTCTAAGTTTTATGTTTTTCATTTTCCAGTTTCAAGCTGTCCTTTACAGATGCCATCAGTCGCTCTCACCTATAGGCATCTAATTTAAAACTGGTTATTTGGTACTTCTATATGAAAGGAGCACATTATTATGTTGTATATTCCTTCACTTTAACCTAACACTAGTAAAGTATCTATATTCAGATATTTGAAGTATGTTCTCTTTCACTGAAACACTGTTTACACGATCTCTCTCTCTCTCTCTCTCTCTCTCTCTCATACACACAAAAAGCACGCTACCATGCATTTTCAAAAAAATTCAGATTTTAGTTGACTGACATATCCTACCAAAACCAGAAGGTTATGAACATGTAATGAAAACTCTGTTAAGTACATTGGAGATCAACAATAGTTATCAAGGAATATACAACAGTTTCTATACAACTTTTTTTCATTTAACAAAAGAGGATTAGAAAATCTAGAGCTTTAATCACACGTGCCGCAGCCCCACAACCCAGAGGCATATATTTTATCAACAGGTAAATTAAAATTGACACTGATCAAGTTGAAGTCTGCCATCAAGTCATAGCGTCGGAAAAAATTTTAAGATTCAAATCTGAAACACAAGGAAAATAAAAGAGCAGCACAGCATAGAAACTGAAGTACCTCAATCTGGTGCTCGATGAGTTTCTTCTGTGCATCCAGTTGTGAATTTGGTGCATTAAAATTGCTTCCCAACCCTGCTCCATACTGCACGTTCCCTTCAGGAAGCTGTCCAGCTGAATTTGCCATAAACATAGAGTCCTGATGTGCTAAGGTTTGAGGAGGTAAAGCATATCCAGGTGACCTGCAAGCACAGCGAAGTTTAACGTGTTATATTGATTTCTCTTAGCATTGTTATTGCCAATGTATGATATCCAGGTTAAGCATATCCAGGTGTGACAAGCAAGCACAGAGAAATTTAATGCAAACAGCATGATTTCTCCAAGTATAGTTCATGCCTATGTATGAGATCCCAGAATCAAAAACTTTACTACCCGACCTAGAATCAATGAACTAAATAGTTCTGCTTATCATCCTCTCCAGATACTGAA
This sequence comes from Fraxinus albicans, assembly GCA_903798335.1. Taxonomy (NCBI): domain Eukaryota; kingdom Viridiplantae; phylum Streptophyta; class Magnoliopsida; order Lamiales; family Oleaceae; genus Fraxinus; species Fraxinus albicans. The sequence goes on along the minus strand of CAIGRM010222869.1, from coordinate 3,367 downwards.
ATCTCATCTCTGTAAAAGTTAATTTCCAACAAGAATTTTCTATATTCCAAATGGAAGTTGACATGAACTTAAAGTAATCTATGCACTGAAGTCACCTGACACAAAATAAATAGGAACTTCTATTGTATAAAACAAATTTTATCCCTGCAATTCATGTTAAGCATGCATTTCAAAGACGAAACAACATAAAGAATATGAGAAGCCAAAAAAATTAGAAAGCGCAAGGAAAAAAGAATACCAGACAAGAGTATTTGGAGAAGGATAAACAAAAGACTTCTCATATATTGAGGCAGCAGAAGCAGCCGCTTGGAGTCTAGCCTGATGCCGAGTGATATTAGCATTTGCACCAACTGAGCCATGAGATGTACTGGCTGCGCTTGTACCTGTGTCCTACCAACAAAGTTAGTTTGATGTTTTACACAAGTATGATTACCAGGTCATCAATTTGAAGCAAAACCATCAAACTAAGTGCATGTTTGGCAAAGCTTAAATTATAATTTAAGTTGCTCAAACATAATTTGAAACAAACCATCAAATTAAGTGCATGTTTGGCAAATCTTAAGTTACAATTTACGTTGGTCAAACATACTTTTATCCACACATTTTGTAAGACCTGCAAATCACTGTCAAGCATGCTTTAAGCCAACTTTCAGCGCGTGTATATCTGACTGTAGCATGCTTTGAATTCAGAAAGGACATAAAAAACAGAATTATTAGAAATACACAACTACAATTTTCACTTAAATTGAATAGAAAACAAACATGCATCAAAAATAAAAAATAAAAAGCTCAATCACAGGGAATAAATTTTTACCTTGTTGATGAACATCTGTGCTCGATCCAGTCACAGAAGTGCCATTTTCAGGTGGTACAACAAGGGCTCTACAAGTAGGACACGTGTTTTGTCTTTCTAACCAGGACCTCAGGCAGTGCACATGAAAAAGATGCCCGCAAATAAGTTTCTTAGCTGTTGTCATCTCCTCACGACATATGATGCAGGTTGCATCACTTCTGCAAAGATAGCAAATTAATGACAAAGTGATGCGAAGTTTAACAGTAAGAAAAACATAATTCAAAAAGTTTCTAGAAGTAAAAGCAGCTTACACATCAAGCTCTTCAGGTGTTGCATCTGGAAAACGATCATTCATATTTGAAGCGATCTTCCGATAACGCATGTAATCAGCCACACGAATTTTGAAGTTACGGAATGTCTCGTAAAGCTCCCGGATCAAGTGAAGGGGTACACCGTAGTTCCTGGAGAAGGAAAAGGAAACCAAGGAATAATGACAATGGAAAAGATGGGCATTAAATTACAGAAGAACAATGTGCAGATCAAATTAAAGTGAAGCTTTAACGCTCACGGAAGATAACATAAAACAACCACCAGGACCAATGATCCTAAAACGATCAAAATATAACATAAAAAAATGAAGTGCCAAATTGTGCCACAAATATCTAATGCATTCTCCTCCTCGAATGGGAAAAAGTATGCCTATAAGAAACAAAACTGACCTTAATCCATGACATAACAGCACAATAAAGTTCAGTTCAATTCAATTCTTTGAAGTAATTTATGGAACAAATCCATATTTTTTGATACTACAAGCAAAATCCGACTTCATAAATAGCAGGGCAATATCTAGTTTATACTTGGTCATGCTTAAACACACGAGTACATAGATGTTTGATCTGGTCACATCCAAACCAGTGAATAAAAGATTCCACTCAGAAGAGCAGGGAAAATTTTCAGAACTACACTACTAAAAAGTTTTTCAGATTTATCATCAGAAATCAAAGGTGAAAGCAAGTATTGTAGATGGTGACTGAGCTCAACAGGGAATGAAAAATTGAAATCAGTATTATGTAAATTTTTTGCAACATACAGATACTAGAACAAGCGAAGACACACACACATACACATACACATACAGGGATACAAATGTTTACATATGTGAATGTAATCATTAAGACAGACACAATAAAATTTCACTTAAGACGTGTAGACCTCCATACTAGCATACATGCATATACACAAACAGCCATGATGCAAATCCATAATCTATTCTCCGAAGTCAGAACCCTTACAAACGCAGTAGAAAAATTAGGCTGAATAGTAACTTACATAAAAATCACGAGGAAGAAACACATGTACATAGTCAAGTGCAGTAAGTCCCTAATAAGCTCCAAGTAAAAAGTGTAGACAGCTTTCTTTTCCCATTGTCCATCCATAAGCATGTCGCTAACATAGAATACATATTTCACAAACGTCGACACAGTTGTCGTTGCCAGTATCATGTATCTGAAAGAAAATGACGATTTTCAAATAACCATAAATGGAAAAGAATTACAAATATTCAGTAAAATGATTAAGAAATAATAAAAACATTCCCTAATCAACTTTTCGGATTGACAAAAAGATCATTCAACACATCAAATCCAGAGTTCAAATTTATAGATTGTAACTTCTAAGAGAGTACTCATCAGCACAGAATTTTTGAAATGTCAAGTGTTATATAGATTCATGTCAGGAATTTAAGTTCATATCAGCCATCAATTTGAAGAGCTTTTAAAGGCAATGTTAATTATGCATAATAGAAAAAGAACCGTGTTTGCATTAGCTGGTCCACATGACGAGTTAAATTAAAAACAACTAAACATCTCGCCTACCAGCCTGCTATTGTGTATATCTTTGTTCGTGTATTTATTTATCTTTGTGGTGGTGAAGAGGATGAAGGAAGTTATGGCGAGAAAACCTTAAAGCAGTTCCAAAAACAAGGTAATCAGACTACATTCAGCTATTCTTTACTAAGAAGCACAGACATGGATAAGTAATTCGGATATGATACGATACGGATACGCCGATACGACTTTTTTGATAATTTTATTAATATAAAAAAATATTAATATAGAAGCACAATAATAAAAATAAAACTAAAGCACTTTATCTTAATCATTAATTGTCGGAACTTCATTTTCTTCAACACCATCAACACCAATTTCTTCATTATCATTAAAAATAACACTCTATAGCTCTGGTTCATCTAATGATATATTAAATAACCTCAAGCAGTCCAACACCTTCAAGAGTATCAAATGAATCTCTGGTAATGTCCCACATTTTGGATTCTCCTTTTGAATAAAGATCAAATTGTATTGATAAAAAATGCTGATTGCTATGAATGAAAATCAATTCTTCGTTTCGTTGTATAGTTATTTTATTCCTTCTCGTAAAGTGCATAAAAGAGTACGTACTCCAATTTCTTTTAGCGCTAGACGAAGAAGAAGGTTTCACAAGAAATTTCAAATCAATGTTTTGTAGTAAAGGTACAAATGAACAATGACGTATCGGATACGTATCGAAAATCAT
>CAIGRM010222862.1:0-12512 GCA_903798335.1 Fraxinus albicans | reverse complement strand
ATTAAAATTTAAGTTTCTGACTGCCTGTAAGCATGGTGCTCTAATTCAACTAGCAAATGGCACGCTTTTCAAAAAACTAAGCGATAAGTAGACATGTCTATAAGTGTTTTGAAAGCTGTTCTATAACACTACAAAGCATTGTCAAGCACTGTTACCTCAAGTATCCGCTTTAATTGCTATTGGATATTTCAACTTGTTTGCTGGTCTGAGGGTGATAAAGAGTAGTTATACGGTGCCGATGCCATATTTAGCCAATAATGACTCAGATTGGTGATTGCAAAAGTGTGTGCTCCCATCACTTATGATAGCTTGATGTGTGCCATAACGTGTGAAGATGTACTTTTCTAGAAACTCAGTCACTACCTTTGCATCGTTGGTCGACGATGCTATTACTTCCAAATTATACTGATTTGAGAACGACGGAGGGAATGACCCCATAAAGTCAATCCCCCACACATTAAAAGGTCTACCTCTATAATGTTATTTAAAAACATCTAGTTCCTTCTAAATATTTTCCCCGTGCTCTGGCATCTATCATCCCTCTTCACAAACTTAAAAGCATCCTGAAAGAGTGAAGGCCAATAGAACCCAAGCTGTAAAACTTTAGCGGTTGTCTTTGATGTACCAAAGTGTCATGTATATGTAGATGAATGATATTGCTCCACTATTCGAGGTACTTCATCCTCAGGAACACATTATCGAATAATCTAATATGCCCATCGCCTGTAGAGAATGGGATCCTCCCAAAAATAATATTTCAAGTCGGCGAAGAAAGATGACTTGAATAATCTGGTGGAGTGATAGACTTGGCTAAATAATTTACTATATCAGCATACCAAGGCATAGTTGATTTGTGCGTCGTTCAATGTTTTGCTTGTATAGTAAATCACATGGAATATTTTGTTGTTACGCTGTCCTAATACAGCCCTAACAACATAATCACTCGCATCACACATTAATTCGAATGACAAACTCTAATTCAATGCAATGAACACTGGTGCTGAGGTCAACTTCCCTTTTAAAATGCTGAAAGGCAATAAATATTCTATAGAGAAGTCAAAAGTGATATCCTTAGCTAGCAAGTCACACAGAGGATTCATGATCTTTGAGAAATCTTTAATGGAGCGTTATAAAACTCGCTATGCCCAAGTAAAATGTGAACACCCTTAACTGATGTAGGTGGCGCAATTTCTCGATAACCTAAATTTTTTGCTTTGTCGACCTCTATCCCGTTAGCTGAATTGCAATGTTCCAACACAATGTTCTCGTGTACTATGAATCGACATTTTTTCGAATTCAATACCAATTTTGTCTCCTTGCATCACTGGAATACCATCCCAGATGCTTCAAAAGAAGATCCAAACACCGAGAGGTCATCCACGAAGACTTCTACGAATTTTTACTCCATGTCAGAGAAGATCTCCATCATGCTAGTAGGAGCATTGCACAAACCAAATGGCATCATACGGTAAGCAAATGTACCATAGGGACAAGTAAATGTTGTCTTTTCCTGATCATCAATTGCTACTGGGATCTGATTATATCTAGAATATCCGTCAAGAAAATAGTAGCGAGAGTGTATTGCCAATCTTTCTAACATCTGATCAATAAATGAAAGGAGAAAGTTATCCTTTCGAGTAGCAGCATTGAGTTTGCGATAATCAAATGTAAACTCTTTATCCTGTAATGATCCTAGTGGGAATTAATTCGTTCCTTTCATTCTACACCACCATAATACCACCCTTCTTCGACACAACTTGAACTAGGTTGATCTATGCACTGTCTGACATTAGATAGATGATACCTATATCCAGGAGTTTCAATACCTCTGCTTAGAGTACTTCTTTCATGTTTAGATTTAGCCTCCACTGACCGTCTATACTTGTTTGAAAATTCTCCTCTATGAGAATTGTATGCATACACAGTGAAGGGTTTATTCCTTTATTATTTGTAATAGACCACCCAATAACTATCTTATTATCTCTTAGTACCTGAAGTAGTCTTTCTTCTACCACCTTGCTAACTGAGTTCAAAATAATTATAGGAAGTGTAGATGACTCCCCCAAATAAGCATATTGGAGATGAGGTGGTAGTTGCTTGAGTTCTAACTTAGGAGGCTGCTGAATAGATGATCGTAGCTTAGTATGACCGGTTCCCAACTCCACAAAATGGCGTCTATGCATGTATGGTGGATTAGTCTCCAAAAAACTTGCACATGCCTCAATTTCAAGAGAATCAGTGTGAGTATATTGAGAATGTACAATGCATGCCTCATATGCATTCGACTAGTTATGCAGCAGAAATGTGTCCTGGACCACGTTTTCAATTACATCTATCTGAAAATAGTTATCTAGATCAGTAGGAAATTTCTTGGCTTTGAAGACATTGAAAGAAATCTGCTCCTTACCAAGTCTCAAAATCAGTTGATCCTCCTGAACTTTAATAATAGCTCTTCCTGTAGCTAAGAATGGTCGACCCAATATGAGTGGAACATCCTAGTATTTCTCTATGTCAAGAATGAGAAAATAAGTTGCAAAGATGATTTTTTTCCAATTCATTTAGTACGTCTTCAATAATCCCTCTTAGACAAGTAAGGGATCGATCACTACATCTTCAATAATCCCAATCCGAGTTTCCTAAAAACAAAAAATGCATAAAATTAATACTTGCACCTAAATTACATGGGTACAGTAAAACTCCCTGGTTCTGTTAACTTTGGAGGTAACTTTTTCTGAATTCTGGCATTGCATTCCTCAGTCAACATCACGATTTCATGTTCCTCTAGTTTTTGTTCATTGGATAGGATGTCCTTCAAGAACTTGGCGTAGCTAGGCATTTGAATGAGCGCATCGGCAAACGGAACGTTGATGTGGAGTTTCTTGAAGACATCAAAAAATCTTGTGTATTGTTGATCCAATTTGTGCTTTTTCATCCTATGTAGAAATGGAATATGAGGCTCGTAAGGATTGATAGGAGTAATTGCCTTAACCCGTAGTGTATCTAAACTCTCCTTAGTATATTCTTCTGTTGTCTATTCAATCTGTTCCACATGTTCCTCATCTGAAAAAGGTATTGTTTCCTTACTCGCAATCGGCCTATTGACATGTATTTCCGGTAATTGTACCCCCGCTTCTGGTTTTTATTGCTTTGGTGTGTTCTTTGAGGTTGATTTCTAATAAGTATATTTTATACACTTTTTCAGGCTCTAAATTATTTAAATTTCATAATTATTTTAATGGAATTATATCCTAATTTATTATATAATGTGTTATTAGGTGAAGTTTGATGAATGGAAGTGGATTTCAAAGAAAGAAGTGAAAATTGGCAAAAAAAAGTGGCAAGATCTAAAGTTTGGGGACTAAAGTGTAATATTTAAAAGTTGTGCCAAAGTTCATGATGAAGATTAGAGAATACTAGGGGCCAAATGGAAGCAATTAGAAGTCAAAAAGAGTGAAATATGACCAAAATATTTTCACAAATCAATATTTAACCGCACAAGGATGTTCTCGATTTCAGCCAAAGATAGAGACCCAATTTTGACCTAGTAAATGTTCGAATTTGAAACCAGCTATTTCTAGTAAAGTTGTATCTCTTTGAGTTATTTTCATAACCCAATTTGAATCATCTCAATTAGATATTGGGAGAGAATGTTATCATAAAAATACTAAAGAAAGTGCATTGTAGTTTTTCTCCAGAAAGGCGGCGGAGTTCCACACAATTTGGGAGAGAGAAAAATACATACTCATCAAAATGAAAGAGGAAAAACTAGGGTTTGAAGACTTTTGAGGTTGAAGAAGATTCTTGGTACAAGATTCAATTCTTTTCATGATCTAGATTTTAAAATCAGGTTATAAACTTTATACTTTTTGTTCTTCTTTCATTATTATGAGTTTCTAAATTCATAGATATGACGAACAATGTAATCTATGTTGACACTTTATTTATTTTATTCAAGATTCTTGTTCTTTAAATTCAAAAAAAGAGAGAAAAAGTTATCTCATTGTGAAATGTCTCTTAGTAGCCTTTATGACTCGAGTAATTAAGTCTGGAAAGGTATCTAAGAATCAGGTATCCTATGTTTATCTAATTTGAGAGTTATCGGCCTAAAAATCACTACAAGGGTCATTTAGAAAGTTTAATGGAAAGAAATATGCACATAAGATAAAAATAATAATAATAATAATAACAATTATGCATTGATTAAGTCTCAAATACTTATTTGAGAAGGTTAGGTCTTTGATAGGGTATTATTAGCCTAATTGAGTATTGGAGGTTGAATTAATCAAAATTTGGAGAATCCTTATTTNAGAAGGTTAGGTCTTTGATAGGGTATTATTAGCCTAATTGAGTATTGGAGGTTGAATTAATCAAAATTTGGAGAATCCTTATTTGTTGAAATATCGACTTACAATTAGCGAGATCCATCTAAACTAAAGAGGGTGATGAGTTGGTATAAAGATTCAACCTTAAATCACTCACTCGAAATGAGTAAAAAAAGAGAATAAGTTTAGGAATGTGTGAAGATGTTTATTGATTTAATACAATAATTTCAATCTTGAGACAAAAGGGCAGGCTATCTAACCAAAACCTTTTGCATGTTTGGTTTTTATTTTTTGAGGACAAACAATTATTTAAGTTTAAGGGTATTTGATAAATGTTTTTATACACTTATTCGAGCTCTAAAATATTGATATTTCATAATTATTTTAATGAAATTATAGAGTAATTTATTATATAATATGTTATTAGGTGAAACTCGATGAATGTAAGTTGATTTGAAAGAAAGAAATGAAAATTGGCGAAAAAATGGTCAAGATCCAAAGTTTGGGGACTAAAGTGTAAATTCGAAAAATTTGTACCAAAGCTCACAATGATGATTCGAGAATTCTAGGGTTCAAATGGATGAAATTAGAAGTAAAAATGAGTGAAATATGACCAAAATATTATCACAAATCAATTTTCAACCGCACAAGAATGTTCTAAATTTTCAGCTGGAGATAGAAACCCAATTTTGGCCTAGTAAACGTTCGAATTGGAAAATATCTATTCTAGTAAAGTTGTAGCCCTTTGGGTTATCTTTACAACCTAATTTGAATCGTCTCAATCGGTGTAGTTATGATAAAAATACTAAATTAAGTGTGGTGTAGTTTTTCTCGTGGCGCCACCATTTTGTCTTTGCAGCACCGTGGTGCCACTCCCATGGCACCAAAGGTGCCGCCTAGGTGTATCTATGGCGCATTTTGACCCATCTTGAAGCCCATAAAATCCTACATTGAACACAAACGTGGGAAATAATATAGATGCAAGTTTTTGGCACTTTTGAAGGAGTTCCACACAATTTCGGAGTGTGAGAAAAACAGGGGTTTGAAGACTTTTGATGTTGAAGAAGTTTTTGGCGCCGCAGTGGGGGTGTAACGCCCCAAAATTTCACAAATACTGGAGTGTTGCCAAAAATTCATTTTTCGCGGAACGATAAAATAACATTTTTTAAATAAAAATAACTAGAATATCCATTGTGAAAACATAATCATAAATTAAATAACTGTCTTTGAATAAATTAAATTGACTAATAATTTAAAGGGAAAAAACTTAATGTTTTATCTTTTCGATTCCTTTTGGCAGTCGCATCACCATCCCACCACTATTCCAATCGATCCGAACTAAACTATAAAGTTTTGTAAGAGTTGGTATTTAAAAATATTCAATAAAATACTTACAGTTTCCATATACAATTATATCACAATAAGATAAACATTTCATACCACTATTCTCTAATGAAATATATCGGTGACCAAACGACACACACATCTTGTGTCATCTTAAATTCATGTAGGATCTCTTATCTCTTTAATAAATAACCCGAAGATCTACTAACAATTCATGCATAAATTACTGAATATGAAATTATAAGGAAACGAATCACTTGCACAAAAGTATGTTATGTTGATTGATCAAACGAGTTTTTGATAAAAATATACTAGAAATTGACATCTATTTTATATGAAAGCTACCGTGTAAAATTTTTTGGTGGTGAAATTTGGGATAATTGCACACTATTTTTCGTAAAAAAAAATAGTGGTCGAGTCAATTGGGATGGAAAATCTTGTCTATCAAATTGGATAAGAATTAATAGAATTATGATTACTTCTAAACTTTATCAAATTAAGATTGCAATCAAACTCTATTTTTTATTCTATAAAATTTTCAGGGCGTTACAAGGGAATTATTTACTTTTAGGCTTAATTTAATTTATTTTTTTATTTTTTATTAATAGATAAAAGGTATTTGTTGTATGTTCCGTACTCAAGGTGACGATCTCGAACCTTTTGATTTGGAGGTAGCACGTACTTTCAGACGAAGACACAAAGAACACAGATAAAAACAACAACATCAAATGACCTATGATCAAATTATCAATATTCCTATATAGCCAATTGGACAAGTTGCCGAGAGAGTAGCAGCATCGTAGGTCCAGCAACTTGTGTGAGTGGAAATTGATAAAGGAGACTTACCAGTTTCAATGTTGTTGCCGCTCATAGCAACACCCGCGTTCTCCACTATAGTATGTCCAGATTTTGGGGTGAATAACTTTCAGATAAGGGTAGATTGGATCAACTTGACCAGCAACACTCTCCAATTTTATGGTCTACCTCGTGAAAATTCAAACACACATATCTTTAAATTCTTTTGAAATTGCTAGAATTTTCATGCTCTAGGGGTTAACGAAGACGCTATCAATCTGAGATTATTTCACTATATATTGTGAGATGCTGCATTGGAATGATTAGTGATGAATCTAATGGAAGTATTACTATATGGAATGAACTAACTAGAAAATTCTATAACAAATTTTTCCCACCGGCAAAAGTAGCAAAAATCAGATTGGAAATTCGAATGTTCCGATAGAAAAATGGGGAGAGCTATCACGGGGTATGTAATAGATTTAAGGAGTTAATGAGAAAGCGTCCAAATCATGGGATCTCCATAAGTAATCATTTGCAATACTTCTACATCGGCATGTCACCATTGTCAAAATCTGAGGTGGATTCTTCTGCTAGTGGATCGATCATTGGAAAATTCGTACAACAATGCATGGATTTGTTTGAGTTAATCACTATGACACATTCAATGTTTTCATTAGAAAGAGTGGTACAACAAAAAGTCGTTGGAATTTATGAATTGTAAAGTACAATATCTACCAATGTACAGATTGCTGCTTCAAAGAAGCAAGTGGAGTTACTTGTAAAATTGCAAACACATGGAGCAAATGCAGCAATGTCTAGTTTAGCATGTGAGAATTGTGGGAGAAATCATGCTAAAGAAAATTGCTTGATACTTGCTTCTTTAGAGGAATAAGTAAACTTTATTCAAAATGGTTGTCGCAATTTCAACACATATGGGAATAATTTCCAGCTAGAGAGACTACCAAGTTTGGGACAGATGTTTCATCAATATGTGCAGAAAACAGACAAAGCATTCCAACTTATTGATACTAATTTTCAAAATCAACAAACATATATTAAGAAGTTTGAGACACATATTGGTCAGATAGCTCAACAACTTGCAGAATGTCCACATGGGTCATTGTCAAGCAATACAATGACAAATCCTAATGCAGAGCGTCCACAAGGATTATTGCCAAGCAATACAATGACAAATCCTAAAGCGCAAGTGATGGCAATAAGAGTAGTGGAAAAAATCCACCCAAGGCTCATGTAAAAGTTAAAGCATATGTACCATTACTTCCATTCCCCCAAAGACTTCGAAATAAGTCGATGAAGAAAATATTCATTCTATAACTATAAGGAGTGGGGTACAATTACCATAGATTACTATGAAACGACCAGGAAAAAAGATGACCAGGAAAATATTGTTGAAGCTATAATGGAATAAAAATGTACACCCGCTTCAATTAAGAATGAAGAAAGTACATAAACATCACTGTCAAGGCACCAAGTTAAAGCTTTTCTTCAAAAGCTCAAGAAAAACAAACAAGACACAAAATTCTTCACACAAACACACACAAACATCAGTTTTGCATTGGAAAAGTAGATATTGATTTTGTTAATGCGACCTTGAATATGTTTATAAATTTAATACAATGATTTCAATCTTGAGACATATCTAACCAAAACCTTTTGCATGTTTGGTTTTTTTTTTTAGCACGAACAAATGTTTAAGTTTGAGGGTGTTTGATAAGTGTATTTTAGAATTTATTCGGTCTCTAAAATATTGATATTTCGAAATTACTTTAATGGAACTATAGCCTAATTTATTATATAATGTGTTATTAGGTGAAATTCAATGAATGTAAGTGGATTTGAAAGAAAGAAGTGAAAATTTTCAAAAAAATGCAAGATCCAAAATTTGGGGATTAAGGTGTAAATACTCAAAAGTTGTGCCAAAGCTTAATATGAAGATTTGAGAATGGTAGGGGTCAAATTGATGCAATTAGAAGTCAAAATGAGTGAAATATGACTAAAATATTTTCACAAATCTATTTTCAACTGCACAAAGATATTCCAAATTTTCAGCCAGAGATAAAGACCCAGTTTTAGTCTAGTAAACATTGGAAAATAGCTATTTCTAGTAATTTGTAGCCCTTTGAGTTATCTTTATATACAAATTTGAATAGTCTCAATCAAACATTGGGAGAGAGAGTTATGATAAAAATACTAAAAGACGTGCGATGTAGTTTTTCTCCCACAGTGCCACCATTCTATCTTTGCAGCACTGCGACACCATGCCATGCGCTATCTAGGTATATCTAGGGCATACTTTGACCCGTTTTGAAATCCATAAAAGCCATACATTGGACACAAATGTGGAGAATAGTAAGAATACAAGTTTTTGACACTTTTGAGGGAGTTCCACACAATTTGGGAGAGAGAAAAAGCTAGGGTTTGAAGACTTTTACGGTTGAAGAAGATTTTTGGTGCAAGATCCAATACTTTCCAATTTCTGTATTAGTAAGTAATGAACTTGGTGCTCTGCCAGCCATCTGTCCCACTTGAGTCTACATGTTTTTAATAGTAGCACTTTTTGGAGAGTTGTTTCAATCTTTCTTATGAACTGATTTTTAGCTTCTATGTATTGATTTTTTTCCATAAATATTCCAAACATCTCTTCTAACTGAAACTTCTTCTCTTGCTGTTGAAACTGACCTTGTGGCTTATTCAGATTCTGACCATCCCATGAAAAGTTTGGGAGCTTCCTCCAACCTGGGTTATAAGTATTTGAACGTATATTATTCTATTGACGTTGTCCCCATTATGTAAAATCCACTTTTTCCATTCCTTGTGCCAGAATAGGACAATCTGCTATATTATGATCTGCCCCACACTCTTCACAACTTGATTTCTTGGCTTGTACTGCATTGGCTATCTATGATATGCTCTCTACTTTATGAAATAATGAATCTATTTTTGCAGACAAAGTTGAGTAGGCATTCATCTCATATACCTCCGGTGCTTTCTTTTGAACAACTCACTTAGAAGCCAACATGGCTTAGGTAGTCGCCACCGTCTCAAATAATTTCAAAGCTTCGTCAATGTCTTTGTAGATAAAGAGTCGTTAGATGAAGAATTTATGTTGCTTTTGAAAGATGGAAGCAATCCCACATAGAGATATTAGACCTGGAGCCCTTTGCTAATACCGTGATGAGGCACTTACGAAGTATGTTCTTGAATCTGTTCCAAGTTTCATTAAAAGATTCTGATTCACCTTAATGGAAATAGATGTCATGCTTCAACTTTGCTATCTTGGCTGGTGGGAAGAATTTTGTGCAGAACTATGGGGCTAAATCATTCCACGTGCGGATACTAGTGATTGGTTGGAAATCTAACCACTCAATGCTTTATCTTGCAAAGTATGTGGGAACAATATAGCATTATCTGAAATATCCCGATATTGAAAGTACTGACACGTCTCCAAGAATCGAGAGACGTGTGTATGTGGATTTTCTTAAGCTCTACCATAAAACTGATGTACATTCTAAAATAGACGTATAATGTTAGTCTTCAACTGGAAATTAAGTTGCCCAAATGAAGGGTAGACAATGATGGATTGACTCTGAATGATATGTTGGGTCATGAAATCCCCAACAAGCATATCTCCATCATCAAAGGTACAATTATGTGTGATGTAAAAATGGCAAATTGGAAAGAAGTGCCCGGAGATTTGGTTATAAAAATTCTTCTCAGGTCTACTCAAATGTGTTTCTAAAACTTGGAGAGATTTCATAATGAGCACATTGCAATGCATTTTGAACGTGACAAAGATGAAATAGTCCTCATCTACAGTTATGTGCAAAAAGAGAACTAACATGTAGTCTCTTTGCATTCGAATGACGATTCTCTTAGTCATGTATCAACAAATGTGAGAATTCCGTATTTTGATGCGTGAACATATTTGAAAATTTCGGGTCCTTGCAATGGTTTGATTTGCATCACTAATTATGAAACCATTATTTGTGTAATCCTGTGTTACAAGAATTTTATTTACTCCTTGATCGTCCTTTTCCATGCCCACATGGTTTTAGACCGATGGAATTAGAGTTAGGGTTCGGCTTCAAAGTTTTTAGAATACTGGTAATTGTAAATGAGGATGAGTATGGGAATAGCGACAGCCTCAAATATGAGATATACAATTTAATTACTGATTCCTGGAGAGAAATTGATGCTGTAGTGCCAAAAGTTTCACAAAAAAAAATCTCCATCATCAACAGCTTCTTCTTTGTTGAATTGAACTATCGAATTGGTTTGTTTATTTGCCATGTGTACTTGCTGGTTTTGGTCTTTTTGTTGTGCTACTCTTGCTTCCCTTTGTTTACTATAAAAGGTGTAATCGATTTCTGGATCAACTAGAATCAATTGACCGTCAGCGACATTTGCAGACAAGATCTGAAAGAAAAATAATAGTAGCACTTAGATAAACTAAAATAGAAGGAACTACATAAATAAAAAAATTCGAATTAGTGTCGAGGTAAATAAAATCAAACGAAAACTCAGTTCCCAGCAACGGGGCCAAAAACTTGTTTGCGAAAATATATTTCAAATTAAGATTACAGCAAGTGTATGGTTTGTTAACAAGTAATAAAGTAGATGTGAGTCCAAGTATCGTCCCACGGAGATTGATTTTGTTTAATTTTAATTATTGTGACCTTAACCGAAATAAAAATAATGTGATGTGTTTGTTTGTTTGTGACAAAATTATGACTAAAATAATCTATTTATATAATTATGAGTAAATTAACTAAACTAAACGTAAATTATTCTAAAAGAAAATTGATGTGTTTAATAAATAAAAAACGCACTAGGATCCAAAATTCTCCTTCAATAATCCTTTTTAACCTTAGTTTTACACTTTGACAACACGATTGAATTTTGACGAATCAATGTTCCTATTTTATTTAAAAATCTCTCTCGAGTAATGTTAAGTCCACTCTCATAAATTACCCACCTATTTTCTATGACGAATGCGAACATACAAGAGTGCATGAATTTTTATGAACACTTAAAGATTCACATAGGGTATAGCGGTATATTTATATCTCCTATCGGACCCTATGATGATTTACACTATATCAAACCTATTTTCCTTCTTTCAAATGTATAATATAAGCTGCCAAATTCACACAACTATCATGCACAATAATTGTGGAGAAAAGAAAATCATATAAATCATTTAATATCCAAAAACGTATTTTTAATGCCAAATATGTTAAACTAATGATAAAAAATCATATTATAAGGTTCATGATTCTCACAGTACAAATAAATATAGCCTAACATGTTATGAAGAAGAAAACAAAAGAAATATTAAAGAATCGACATCGCCCAAATAAAGTTTGAACTTCGAGTCTTGGAATCGATCTTTGTGTTTCTTGCCTCATCTACGCTCCAAAATCTCTTATAATGTGTTGTAATTCGTGGTAACTTCTTCTGGATGGCCTTAGGTCTTAAAAAGATATCTTAAAATTTGTTTCATAAGAGTTGGAATTATATAAGGAGACCATAATTTTTCCTCCGAAAATACACTATGCTATTTGATAGCATAGTACATTTTAATGCTATAGCGTAGTTCAACCAATTTCAGCTATGGAAGACCCTGCATCACAACATGCGACCGGATGGATAAAAGAACTATGCTATAGCAAGTTCAAGTAGACTTTCATTCTTTTCGTTTTGGTCCCCGAACTCCATTTTCTCGTTTTGTGATCTCTTTTCTTGCTTCTTCTTCTTCCAACACTTCATTCCTTTGCTCAATTGGTTTTTGACTATTTCACGTCTTTGTTTCTTCTTCCGGGTCATCTTTCAACTATTTGCACTTGGTCCCTGAACTTTGATTTTCTTCCATTTTAGTTATTTTTTCACTTGTTTCTCTTAAATTCCACCATGTTCATCAATGTTATCTTACAAAACATAATTTATATAGAATTAAGTCATATTTTGATATATTTATCCACAATTTTCATATTTTGTACCCTAAATAAGTGTATAAAACGCATTTAT
>CAIGRM010222857.1:0-17912 GCA_903798335.1 Fraxinus albicans | reverse complement strand
GGCATAGGTCTGTCTCCCTAGAGTACGTGCAAACGGGCCAGCTGAAGATGGATCCAATGGGCTGAACGGCCTCGAAACAGTGCGGGGATTCTGGACTCTTTCCGGCGGTGGAGCGTGGGCCCCACGCGCCGGCAGATCGGCGCGTGCACCACGCGCCTACCCCACCGGCGTCGGAACTCCCTGCGCAATCCGACCGGCAGGCGCGTGTGGCTTGGGGAAGGCCGGAGCAGGGGGGATCGGAATCTGGGATGCGTGTGCCCACCTGAACATGAACATTAATATATACGGGTCATGAGTGGTACACTAAGATGGGTCATTGGGCATCACAAGAGGGCATCTAATGGATCACCTGGTGGTCTAATGATTGGATATAGGCTCGACCATATGTGAGTTATTTGGTGTTGTGATATCTTGATGGTGACCGACTAGCATGTGATTAGTATTATGAGATAGATACGGCATGTGGCTTAAGCATTATGTCAACCAGAAACATGTCACCATGGGAAAGAAAGAGTTGCCAAAATTATTTATGCTCAAGTCACTTTTGTAGTTATTATACGAGCTCATGGCGTACAATCATTGACTCCATAAGAGGCCAACAGAAAAGAAAAGAACACATGCAATTCATACATATTACATACACATACATCATATTTTATTCACTAAGTATGTCATATTCATCCTAGTCATTATCCGACTTTTCAGATCACTGAAGAAGATAGTTGGGCTTCGATGCGTGATGGCTGAGAATTTCATTGGGCAATGGTGGTAGAGAAGAAAGAATGGGAGTCACTTTTGTTTATCTGGAGATGGGAGATAAAAAATTAAAGAAAGGAAGTTAGCTTGTGTTTTTGGTTAGGCAACCATGTATAACTAATAACCCTTTCCTCTTATTTTTGAAGTATTTTTTACTTGGCTTCATGTAAATAAAGCGTCGTAGACAAACTCTATTTTGTTAGAAATAAAAGTTACGCATATGCCTACTGTGATTTGACCTAAACCTCTGCAATTACTTGTATAATGCAAGTGCAAAATCAGTCTGACACTTAGAATACTATTCTGCTCGTATATTGGTAAGGGTACCAATATCCATGGTACACCTATCTATCCCGAAAAGGTGGTGGTACCCAATTCAATGGCACCTGCACCTTCTAATTAGGTACAGGACTTGCATAAGTAGTATCATAATATATTCAGTTGAGTAACAGTACCATTAATAGTTCACACCGTTACTTCATAAAAATCAAAAAAAAAAAACAAAACAAACCAAAAAAAGGTTACTATCTTTTGGTATTTCTTAAGCTGTTTTCCTTAAAATTGTTGTCCGAATCAAAGTTAAAACAAGTAAGTGATGTATTAGTGTCTTAATTAAGACTATATTCGGCCCCCATTTTTTCAAAATCTCATTTCTTCAAAACTCATTTTCAACCACACATTTTCCCATAAAATAATTTTACATGTAAATCATAAACTTTAACATTATTTTTAACTATACATTCTCCAAAAAATCACTATTCTAAAATACATCTTATAAAAATGGGCCTCAAACAGGGGCTAAATTTCATCACCTTACTGCTTGCTTACATAATGTATCCATGAAATTTAATTGCTGAAAACAAGAAAAGCAGTATAGAAGCATAAGCGTAGCAATATCATAGCATACTGACCTTTCCAGGTTTTAGCACATTTACATCCTCCAGAGAACATATTGCAGTCTGCAAGCAGCATAAATTTGAGTATCAATTGAAAAATCATCTTCAAGAAACTTTAAAACACTATACATTCGACCATAAGAAATAAACGAATTGTGCTTCCAACAACTTTGCAGTTAGTTTAACTAAGCTTTTCCTTCCTTCCTATCTTGAAACTAAAAAAGTAAAAAATCAGTTCTTAAAATATAAATTGTCCTATTCTGGTGGCTAATGTAACATAGGAAAACCGTTTTGGACTTGGAGATTCTATTCACCTGAGCACCATAACATTGCAAACGAATTTAGAAGCTCTAAACAAGAATATTTCATATTACTAAGTAGTTTCCCTCCTCTCATATTTGACTATATACCTGCTACACAGTGCAAAAGATTATAAGAATTACAATGCTTTCTGAATGAACATTTCTTTTATTAATTACAGACCCATTGACCAAGAGCAAAACTGAAGATGAGCAAACACCTGGACAGGAAAATCCATTTGTGGCCTCCTCGTAGACCAGTTGATATTATCCCAATCAACTGAAGGTGGAAACATTTTATAATCCCTTTGCATAAAGAATCCCTATACGGAAGCAATATAAACTTCATAAAGCTTAGCAAAGAAGATGCAATCATTCTTCAGAGTAATTATGGAAATATTTTAACCTGGCATTCTTCTGCAAGGATGTTGATGGAATCGAGCCATTTGACAGAACGAGCACCAATAACTCCTGGGACAATCACCCGTAACGGGTACCCATGATCCCTGTTAAGAGTCTTTGCATCATAGCAAATCCAAAACACACAGATTAGATACAAAAAGAGAGAAAACTGGAAGGAAGATGGTGCTAAACTCTATCACAAAAGAAACTATAGAGCAGAGAAAATTCATCCCAACAGAATACAGATACAAGTTTGACAACATGTTAAAAGAAAGGACTTTAGGCTATCAATCATGAAACGCCCCGAATTCTTATTACCCGACGCGTTACCAAACATGAGTCCTTAACATAAATCTTCAAAATGCAAGATAAAAAAAATTAATCTAAATTAATTAATAAATGTTGTAAAATCTTAACCATTCTAAACATATGGACTAGGAGAAAAAAATATGGAACAAAATGAGTTGGAATGAGTTTTAAATAAATCAGAAAGTTGTAAACAGTTTTTCTCCAGTTGTGTAGTGAGTTACAAAATTTATTCGACCTTGTAAACCTCGACTAAAAAATATGACAATTTAACAGCAAGTATGAAACTCATAAGTACAACATGTAAAAATCTGGGATCTCGAAGAGGATTTTTTGAGGCCCGGAAAATATTTTCAAATATGCTGATCTGTAATCCCGAACTTGACTGTCACAGTTTACCAAAATTGCTATAATAAATTCTACGGTACTCCAATCGACCTGTTTTCAGTTGCATATGATAGATAACCCGCAAGGGATCATTTTTCAATTAAAAACATGCTAAATTCTAAATATACCGATCGTAGTACAATTTTAAAAACGGTGGCAAAATGCTGGAATTTACTGAAACACATGTTCAAACATTAAAATTTTCCGTCTCAAAGCATGAATTTAAACTACAGTTTCTGGGACACCCCAAGGATTATTAAACATAAAAGTGACAATCTAAAACATAAGAAATAAATTTCTCTAAAAATAACGTGTCATTAACGCCGAGCCACCGCAGAATCCCCGGTTACTCTAAAAAGGTCACGTAGGAATGAGAATCTCAAAGAAATACTCAGTAGGCTACACATGTTATATAAACATAATAACCATAAATTTAATCATATATCCTTACATATTGCCTTCATAAATAAGCAAATTGATGATCAAATGATTTACTTAAAGTTCTAATAAGTCTCTGCGACTATCAGTTAAACATATAATCTTTCTTGCATCAACATTTAAGAGAAACCCTTAAAGGCACTTCATATACTTCATGAGCAACCATAACGAATAACATGCTTAAATGAAAATTTAATTCATATAACAACAACTTAGCGTAGTGATCCTACCTTAATTCGCAATAATACGGTAGTGACTATGTCAACCAGTATTCCTTCCAAATCTTAAACTTGAAAATATTCTCTACTTTTTTATGTTTTTTGTGTGGCTACTGTATGCATATAACATGTATTCAATGTGTGTTCTCTGTTTTATGTATCTAGAGTAACTAATAATCTATCTTCAATAGAAGTTAATGAGTATATAGAGTCTTTAGCTGTGTAGCTCTCAAAGACTAGATAAAGATGGATTTCAAATAAACAAATGTTTTCCTAATCAAGTCATGAACTCA
This sequence comes from Fraxinus albicans, assembly GCA_903798335.1. Lineage (NCBI taxonomy): Eukaryota > Viridiplantae > Streptophyta > Magnoliopsida > Lamiales > Oleaceae > Fraxinus > Fraxinus albicans. The sequence continues at coordinate 13,917 of CAIGRM010222857.1, read as the reverse complement.
CACGTGAATTGGCTCTAAAAAAAAGATTGAATTTCTTACCCAGAATTCCAATGGAAATCAATTACAACAAATACCAAAAGCTTTCATCCTAATCCAAAATTAAAAAGATCAAATTCAAATTTTACTGTGACACAGTAGCTGCCAACATGTTAAATCATTAATTAACATTAATTTAAAAATGGATTCTTTGATCTACAATATCATGAGCCTAACTTATCCAAAATTACTTTTTCTCAAGTCCAAAATTCGCCTTTTAATATGAGTTTCAAAACAAGCTCAATAGGGAAATTCTCGCTAAATGAATACTTAATTATTTGACCGAATAAAGGAAAATATTGACGTCAAAACTTATTTTCATATTACTCCCTCAACATCTCAAAATTAACAAAAAGTACCAAAATGAAATAAAACAAAATTTTATTTTCGATAGGCACAAATCACATGATCAAGTTTAAGTACAATATAAACCATAAAAGACTTGAAAGCAGAGAGAGAACCTTAGTGACTCCATTTAGATCAGTATGAATTTTATCAAATTAGAATATTACGTATTTTATTTGATCAAATTCAATCTATCTAAAGAAAACATAAGGGGCATGTAAATACTTATGGCTGATGTGCATGCATAGATGGAGAGCGAGGTAGAGTGCTGAAAGTGAGAGTGTGTGTGTGTGTGTGTGACTCCAAAATAATCTAATGATACAGAAAGAAAAAGGAAAATAAAATCATGCAGATATTAAGAACGATCTTTCCTTTGAATTTATTTAGTAAAAAGTAAAGTAGAAATTAAGAAACTGGGTGTGAACCAACAACTCTACAAAGTCTAACATCTACATCTGAATGTGATCTTCATGCCCTATATCCTCCATAGTACAATCAGTCCTGATTCTTCACAGCACAGAGCTCTAGTTTGAGCCCCATTTTTTTAGAGAAATGTGTTTTGGAATAGTGATTTTTTTTTTTTTTTTTTGGGAGAATGTCTAGTTGAAAATGAGTTTTGGAAAACTGAATTTTTAGAAAAATGGGGCGCCAAACATAAGTAGAATATAATTATATTAAGAGAAAAACCTACCAAAAAAATTTTGATAAATCATATAAGAACAGGAAGAACATTCTTACAGGTAGAGTAATGTGACCTACCAAAAAATTTTGATAAATCATATAAGAACAGGAAGAACATTCTTGCAGGTAGAGTAATACAATGTAAGGAGCTGTTTGGAGTTGATCGAGAGACCAGCATGATTAATAATTATAAACTAAACATGTTTGTCACATAATCAAGCATATAATACCTCTCCATTCATCTCATAAGCAAGTAAAACGTCAGCCTCGGGGTTTGTGGCCTGACTTATTGGAATTGACGCTTTATAAGGGCCTCCATTTTCCTCCTGTAATTAAAACGTCACTATAACAAGTAAAAGTTTCACATCGTGCAGTGACCAAATAGTGACCAGGAGTTGAATAGGTGATTTACCTTACACTTGTCAATGCTTACGAATTCTACATGTTTTCCTCCAGATGCTGTTATCTGTGAGGACTTAGGAATTCCAATCAGTTCAAGAACATCTGCTAATTTAGGTCCACCCCAAACAGCTGAAATGAAAATGCTGGAAGATGTGAAATTAAGGGAGAGAAACAGGAACCAATATAACTCACCAATATAATATAATATGAAAGCTTTTAAAAGATCGTTGTTGAGACAAAGGATAAACTCATGTTGAATCAGTCTCAACAGCCTTAAAAGCCTTCGAACCCATCAAGGGCCATAGCATCTGTCAGCCCACATAGTAAAGAATACAATTATTTACTTTGACAGTTATTGCAATCCAAAATATAATATTTTCATCAAGGAAATAGTTTTTTGAGAAATGAAGGATATAGAAATTTCAGAGCTATAATGCTCGATATATAGGACTGGCCAACATATAATGCTTTCTTTTATAGGCAACATTTTCCAGATAAATAGATAGTTTAACAGAAACAAAATTCATTCTTTTTAGCATGGACTAACCATTTCCTATAGCAGAAATATCCCATCCAACTCCCTTAACATTGCGAGTTTTGCTCATGGCAGTTCTTCTATTGCCCGCACACTACAAGTAAAAATGTAAAGTAGGGATCAAGCCCATCTTAGCAAAATAGAGAAGAAAACTAGAGATATATAGCATACCCATTCACAAATAAGCAGGTGGAAGTTAATTGGCATTACCAAAATCCCTAGCCTCAGTGGAGACACATTTCACAATACCATGAGCTACTGTGCTGGCTTACAGCCAATACATTAGATCTCACAAATTATATAGCTATGTAGCTTCCTCTCATTAGCTCATGAATCCGGTAAAATCTTAGCATAAACCATGATAAGAAGCTTCAGACATGTTGTGTATCATTTTTTAATTTCTACTTATATATTAGTAATTATTGAAAATCTTCATGTAATTGGCTTTTTCTTATGCTCTTATTTGAATTTGTAATTCATCTAATTTATATTGCTGGCATTGTGGGATGAGACATCAATAGAGCACGGATCCTATAAGGTCAAAACTATGTGATTTAATGCGTGTATACTTCTTGATCTAAAGAATATTGTCAACAAAATGATCACAACTTATATAATCACCCAACTACCAAACAAATCTTTATTCTCAATTTTAATATAAAAATATACAACTCAAAAGTTATATTGACATAACAAATAGTCACTTCCCAACAGATTTCTCTAGCGAAATTCATAATCAAGTTAAAAAGGTGTATTAATTAATTTGAACAATAATAAAAGAGTATAAAAGTCGAGATACACTATATGAGTGTATATTTTTAGAAGTGTTTCAATCGAGATATTCATCACTTGCTCCTTTCAAAATTACACGGGGTATCATGTCGTGTCCAACCTTCATTACCGCTTTTCATAGGTAATACTACTTATATGCTTCTTAACCATCTACTTGTCGTATGAATTTCACATGTAATGCAACCTTCCAATAATTGCACTAGTATGTTTTGAGGCCACCAAAAAGAAACGCAAATAATCCTTCCCTTGATCCATACCTCTTACCATCTTAACTCTGACATAACATATAAGCAGATAAAACAGACCTGAATAAACAGTTAATAATTCTTAAAGAACAAATATACCTGTAAAGTGGCAGTGACGGTATATTTTGGCAGCTTCCTGTTATTAACAAACAATGTAAGTCCCACATTCAAACAATCTTGGAAGATGAAAAATATTGACATGGTAAGGCATAATGTTAATAGTCTATCACTCACCAAATATCTTTCATGTACAGCTCTTTTGGGTTCTCTATTAAACCAGTTATGGAAAAACTATATCTGCTCAACCAAATAGATTTTGTTAGTCATATGAATTCATACATTTCAGCAAGATCAAGATTAGAAAAGATGCATTCATGAAAAAGGGAACACGGTGGACCTCTCTATGTCATCGACTATCGGAATTGGCCCATGATTCCTCTTATAGAAGAAATCCACTGGCGTAACATAAGATGAAATCAAATCTGAACGATGTGGCTCAGCATTGAAGGGCTCCTGGACCAAAAGGGCACCAATCAACATTTCTTACGCAATTGAGTGGCCAAACCAATAATTGATTAAGATAAAAAATTGTCTAAATGGAAATTTCATTTCAAAAGGGACATTCGACAAATTCTGTTTTCTAACATATTGAATAACAATGCCTTCTTGTGTTTTAAATCATAACTACTTAAGAATGAGAACTTCAGACATAATTTTTATATTCTTGCCTATTGAAGTTGGACTTGGGCCAATTACCAGTAGGACAAAATGTTTAATACACATAATCAACAACTAAAAGAATAAGGGTGCGTTTGATTGCAAGTATAGAATTTACATGGAAAGAAAAATAAATTATAGGCAATTCAATCGCCTAGACTTATTTGCATGAAAATTATTAATTATGTGTTTGATTGATTTAATTTTCAACCTAAAAAGTATTATACTTTTTCATTTTTTATCTGTGGGTAGAGAAGAGAATGGGGATAGATGAGAGAGAGAAAGATAGAGAAAACCACATCACTTTGGAGAAAGGAAAAATATTTTTCTTGGAAAAAATTGTTAATTAAACAATACAAAAATAAGAATTTAGGTGGAAAATATTGCCAATCAAACGCATCATATGATTCGAGAAACTCCAATTCTCTCTTTTTAGCGGTTGAATAATTGGAATTTTTTTTAGAAATTCACGCAAAATCCGACTTGAAGCTTAAAATTCGTCACTATACTATACCATTAACCCATCAATTATTAAAAGCGAATTTCTGCATGTGTTCACAATCAACAACGCATCTAGGAATACGCGTAGAGAGAGAGAGAGAGACTCGGAGACGAATCCTGTTTCCGAACCTTGCAATTAATCAGAAGGGCAGGGTGGCGAGGGGGCTCTTGCGAATAATCGGAAGGTGCAGTTAGTCCAGGCATTTTCAGTTCCTCCGTTCGTTTGCCGCTTGTGCGGCTTCTGCAGTTCTGCGTAGAATGGCGGCAACTATAGGCAGAGAGGAAGAGAGAGAGATGCGGTGCGAGGGAGACATGAGGAGAGGCGGAGCTTGCTTTCTGTGAGACGTTAAAAATAAAGGCGTTATTCTCGATTATGTCATCCGAGTTTAATTTATTCGAATTCAGAGGGTGTTTGACACCCATTGTTTAGAGGATGAAATTTTTGAAATAATGATTGATGGGAGAATATGTGGTGAAAAGTTATGAAAAGTTTTAAATTTATGTGTAATATTATTTTATTGAGAGAATGTGTAATTGAAATAAAGAGAGGAAAAAATGAGAATGAGTGTCAAATAGAGGCTAAATATGTGTTTAATGGATATTATTGAGGAAATAACGTATTTTAAATAGTGATATGACGAGAAATATGTGGTTAAAAAATAAGAAAAAAGAAAAATATTATTTTATTGAATAGTCTGTGGTTGAAAATGAGTTATGAAATAATGTATTTTGAAATAATGTGTGTCAAAGAGGGGGTAAATAGGTAACTAGCGTGTAACCACGTTACCTTTCATTTTCTAGTATTTTCACATTTGTTTCCACTTTTCATTGCTTAAAAGATCATTTTCATTCATTTTTTCAGTTATATCTGTTAATAACGAACATACACTGCTATTTAAATAAAATAAAAATAACAAATTAATTGTAATTATAGTCCAATTTTTTTTTAAAAAAAATAGCAAACGAGTCTCAAATAAATTAATAAACGGATATTTAACACATAATGTCCATCCTTTTCGTTTTTTGGCATTTTTACCCTTAATTACACTTTTAATTGCACAAATCATCATTTCTATTCACTTTCATCCAATCTCTTAATAAAAAGTTATGAAATAACAAATATACCATCTTATTTATATAAAAAAAAAGGAAAAAAATAAATAACTAATTGCAACCATAATTCCAATTTATTTTTTAAAAAAAAAAAGTAAGCGAGTTCCAAATAAATTATTAAAAAATTATAAATTAAATGTTTTTTAAAAGAAGAGCAAATGAGTCTCAAATAAATTATTAAAAAATAAAAATAAAAATAATATTTTTCTTTTTTTTTAATATGAGGATATATTCGTCATTTTACAGCTTTTATGAAGTTGGATGAAAATTAATAGAAATTATAGTTTGCTCAATTAAAGGTATAATTAAGATTGAAAATGCCAAAAAATAAAAGGTATAGACGTTTTTACAATAAATAATGAAAGATTTGGACATTATGTGCTAATTACTTTTTTAATAATTTATTTGAGGCTCTTTTGCACATTTTAAAAAAATCTGGGACTATATTTGCAATTAGTTCTTTTTTTTTAATGGAATGGTATATTTGTCATATCACATCTTTTAATTGAGAAAATGAATGGGAAATGACATTTTGTACAATGAAAGATGGAAATAAGGGTGAAAATGTCAAAAAATAAAAGATAATGACATTTTCTACAATAATAATGAAAGGTAAGGGTGTTATATGCTAATTATCCTAATTAAATCATTCAACTTCAATTTAATTTAAATATTGGCCACTAGAAATGCTATGCAGACCGAGGTATGCCGATGGTCATCTTACGTGACATACATATAACAATATATTATTTGATGCAACAATATAGTAATTTTTTATTGTCTCGTGTATTAAATAACAAACTACCACGTATGTAATACGTAAGACGATTATGAAAACGTTAAAGCAATTTGACGTATTAGTTTTCAGTTAAATATGTCAACACTTAATCATGTTGCTGCTAAAAAAAATTCAAATAACTTGTTTGAAAATTCGTTTCGATTTGACCCTAATTTTATATAACTTATTCTTTTCATGAAACTCGGCCCTTGTTTGAGCTTCATTTTGGGGGGAAAGCATTTTATAAAAGTGATAATGTGTGGTTAAAAAAGAAGAATTTTTTTTTTTTTATTTACGTATAATATTATTTTATTAAAAATATATTGTTGAAAATGAGTTTTTGAAAAAATTAATTTTAAAAAAAATCGGTTAAAAAAAGGGCTCGTTTGTGCACACACACTTTATGAGATCCACAATTCTTATCAATTTTTCAATAAAAAATTTCTTTTTTTTTTTATCAAAAACTACTAAAAATCTAATTTTAAACTAAATTGACCAGGGGCATCACAATGTAGCATACAAAGGATCTATTTGTCCTCAATTTTAAGATTATGAAACCACAATATAACTTTGAGTAATAATATATATAGTTAGCGATTGCAGTAAACATCTTATGTGTCAATTTATTATTTGATACATTAATTTTTTGTAATTCTATTGCCTCAAATAACAAGATGTCACATAGAATAACTACTACAGTCGCCGACTATAAATATCATTACTCGATTGCAAAATATTAAAATTAGGTGATCCAATTGAAAGTTTAGTGACCAAATACGAAATTGTTCCAAAATAAAGGCTAGAGTTGTTCTCTTTGTGTTTGAGTTTTGTATTTTGAATTTTGAATTCATTTTGGATTTTGTATTTTGAGATTATTGAAAATGTGTTCTTTTTGGTATTTTGAAACAATTGTTTTGAAAACACTCAAAACGTGTTTTGAAAATTTTGACTTGATTATAACTGAAAACACCCAAAACGATAAATTTTTCGTTTTGGATTTTCTTTAGAAATTTTTAACTTGTTTTCAAAAACGAGTTTTCGAAAATAGGAAAGTAAAACGTGTTTTGAAAATTTTGACATGATTATAATTGAAAACACCCAAAACGACAAATTTGTCGTTTTGGATTTTCTTTGTAAATTTTTAACTTATTTTCAAAAACGAGTTTTCGAAAATGGAAAAGAGAACACATTTTCACTGTTTTAAAAAATCGAAAACGGTTTAAAAATGATAAAAAGAACAAACCCTAAATTATCGGCCTTTGACGTGCATGGTATGTCACAACCACGAAATTGAGCAATGAACGGGCCCCACTTTCAGACCCCAGCGGTGAGGAATAGTTTGTGCGATTTTTATCGTGCACCAAGCTGTAACAATAGACGTCCGCATTTCCATTTTAGTGAGTGATTTTCGTTTTCTGCCGTGGGTGTTGTGTTTGTGGATTCTCTACGCAGGCAGCTTGTGTCCTTATTCAAATCCAAATTAATTAATTGTTGCTACTAGAAACAAATTGGGAAAATTATTCCAATAGCTACATCAAAATATTGTAATCGTAACAAGTTAACAATCATGCTGCATTAACATCAAGTTTGACAGCTTCTTTGACATCACATGAATTGATAAATTTTTATACGTTGATTTCAACAACATTTTTTTAATCAATGACCAAAATTTCTACATGTAGCTGAGTGTCAAAGTTGATATCAACCATTGATGTACAAGAAGCATAGTTGAACAAGTTAATCCCCCGACTTCTAAAATGTTGCCCATCAATCCGTCTGTTAAATCTTTATATTCCTCGTGTGTCTAACTTTATAAAGTAAAATTTTACTTCTCAACTTGAACCGACGTCCAAAAATCTATTACCATAAGGATCACATTACCATTTCGATTATTAGAAATTGTACTTTTTAAAAAATTGAGGAGTTATTCTCTTTGAATTTCAGTTTTACATTTTAAATTTTGAATTCATTTTATATTTTGTGCTTTGAATATTCATTTTGAAATTGTTGAAAATGTATTCTTTTTCACATTTTGAAAAATTGTTTTCAAAACACTCAAAACGCGTTTTGAAAATTTTGACTTGATTATAACTGAAAACACCCAAAACGACAAATTTGTCATTTTAGGTTTTCTTTGTAAATTTTTAAAATGTTTTCAAAAACGAGTTTTCAAAAATAGAAAAGACTGTTTAGAAAACAGCTCGAAAATAAAAAAGGGCTTTAAAATGATAAAGAAAACAGACTCTTATAGATTGCTAAACAAAGGTTCAATTTCCCCTAATAACATATTTCTCATAAATTTCCTTGCCATGACAAAAGAACAATTCCAACATCACAATTATGTTTAAGTCGACAAAGATTCGACCAATTCCCGGCCACTGTTTTCTTACAAGACTATAACGATTACATCAGCAAATAAGCTATCTTCATATAACACTTACATTTATTCGGCAACAAACAAGCCAATACGATCAAGTATAGTGCACAACTAGATTTGACTCACAAGCTTGCGCTATATGGAAAATCTGTGGAAACAACACGTATCAATGCACCAGGGACCCTACTCCATTCACATACAACAATACAATTTGTTCATGCTGAGCAGCCAATAACCTCGCAAGACTAAACACCAGCTTGTTCACAGAGATCTAGCAAGTCCAAAGTCTACAATGCCAAATGATATTAGAATGTTATTCCGTGTCAGAATAAAGACATCAAAGAAAGTTTATTCATAATAGTGGACCTTATTATCTTACCTCAGGTACAGACAGCTCAAGTCGAAACTTAGGGCCATCATAATGATGCAGGACCGGCCTAAAAGCATCTTCTTCCAAAGCCTTGCAGAGTTTCCTAACTTGAATCCTTACCTAGTCGAGAACAACATGGGAACAAAATAAATACTTTGTTTACAAAAATAGAAAAGCATATAAAGCTGAAGTGGATAGGTATGCAACATGTTACCTGAGCAGGGAACCTTGACTCGCCTTTACACTTTTTATCTTCCCAAGCAGTAGGATCAATGTTAGAACCCCCAAAACTTGCTGCCTATATAGTTAGTTTGAGGAACAATTTAAATGCCATTCATTAAAGATGCCAAACAAATTTCGTATGCAAAACAACAGCTGCGGTTATCATGCTGAATGGAAGAGTTAATAAGTTCTGCATTAAAACGCATAATTACAAAATCAAGGTTTGGAATCAGGATGTCACTTTAGTAAAATATTAATTGGTATTTATCACGTCTTGCCTGTTCAGACACTGTGGTCTCTGGTGCCATAGACGTAAATCCAGAAAAAAATAACAAAACATTGCACTGTACCTCGAAAATACCATGCAGCTGGTGAGTGGTGTAGTTGTAGAGGAACAGTGGTAAGCCTGGTGTTATTGTCCTCACAGAGTCTCTATATCTCGGTGGTAAACCTGCAAAAAAATGCACTAGGATGAGAGTAAATATCAACAGCACATCCAGTATAATAAAGAATGTGCAATTAGAATCACCACATGGCAACATCTGTGGCTTTAGATCCATGTAAGAATGAAAATATAATTCTACAGCATACAAAAATTGTCAAGATTATGTCAAACATCTTAAAAGGACGGGCTATCATAAAATTGAATTAGAGTATTGTTATCTATTTAGCTCATTAATGCCTATCAAATGCACTAGAAGGGAAGAAAAAAATCATTTATGTCATTATTGAAGTGAGAACAATTTATTAATGGTGACACCAAACATTCTTAGTCAGAGTGAACATCTCTCAAACTACTTCCGCAGAGCAATCTTGCATAAAGACTAATCAGTTTAATCTGAACTATGCCACAAATGTCAATCGTGCAAGCCCCACACTACCCAAAGCCATGCTACTGATTAAACACAGATCAAGATAATTCCATTTCCAACAAATGCATACAGGTCTCCTGACCTATAGCTTCAAATTACACAATGGCAAGGCCCAAGGTTTCACTAGATAGATCTTAAGTTCAGGCAATGATCAATGCTGCAAGAGAGAAATCATTTTAGTTACCAAACAGTTGTCTCTTTAGATCTTCTTGCATCGTGTCGTTGTTGCAAACAAAAATATATCCACCAAGAACCTCGTTCCTGGGAAGTGTCTCTGCAGCAGGCAAGGTCTTGAACCTTTTGTCAACGGCATTGCTCGCATAAGTGCCTTCCTCCTTGTTATTGTAGCTTTTGTTAGGCTCCTTACTGAGGTTGCTATTGTTATATTTGCTTCCAGAAATATTTCCCATAAAGTTGGCAACAGGATTCTGATATGCAGCATTTGTATCATAAATATTCCTCAGAGAACTTTTGGTCACATTCTCATTCATTTTGGTCTCCAGATTTAACATGTTGAAATTGAAACTGTCAAATTTGTTTTCTCCCTGAAACCCATAATTATCCCTAGGCCTTATTTCAGCATAACCCTTTGAGAGATCTAGGTTGATCCTTCTCTCGCCCTTTGACCTAGTTTGCTCTGCCAATTTATTAGCAGCCATCAACCATTTTTGATCCTCAGAATTTTTTGAATGTCCTCGAAGCTCATCTCCCAGCTGCCAAAAGCCCTGAATACTCTCCATACTGCAGAATATAAAAAGCAATATACATAAACATTATTATCAAGTAACTTACCCAAAAGAAAATCAAGTCAATAGGCACACTCCTTTTCCTTGCATAAATATAAGAAACCCTAAAACATAACATGTTTTATTTTCAACCTTGAAAATATTTGCCAAGAGAACCCTAAAAGCAGCTTGAGTTTTGCGCATTCCACTGTGCGCCACATACAGTGGAAAATGCTTTTTAATAATCTGTAGATCTTTGAAGATAAACCATTTTATACAAATTTTCAGAGCTAATTGCAGAATTTTAACGAGCTTTCCGAAATGTCATCAAACAATACAACTAGAAAGAAGCATAAACTACAAAAAAATTAACTTCATTTAATAAAATCGTGTGTTTTCTTCAAAAATTGGCAGCACTACTACTAAAAAGAACAAAAAAACACAAGCCGGATAATTTTATCCAAGTTGAACATAAAGCCCTAGCCACATACATTCAAAATTCAAACAATGCGTATCAACCACGGACGAATCAAAACATGAAATCACAACTCAAATGTAAACTTGCAGTTAATTTACCATCTTAACTCACCAAGTACAAAATTATTTTATGAAAATGAGCAAAACATAAATTCTTAAATTGAGCTTTGATGAACGAAACTTTAAAGTGTTTAACTTAACGGATTAGGACAAAAACCGTCAATTTGAACAAACCCTACATTGACGGATTCAAAGCTAAAAGCTGAAGCTGGAGAGAAAGTACACACCTTTATCTTCTTGCTTGCCTGAAACCAGAAAATGCGACCGGAAGACAGAGGTACATTTTTCACTATATATGTGGTTAATTTCACTAATGGCCACCAAACTTAGATCTTAGTATCATTGTGGCCACTAAACTTCAACTAATTTCAAATGTATCACTAAACTTTATAAAATATCTCATTTCAACCAGTTCAGCGTCCATTTTTAAACTGAAAATTCTACAGCTACTCATTTGTGCACTAATTCAATGATTTAACTGAAAATTCTAATAGTGTTTGAATTATTTGGCAAAAAATTAAAAGTTTTAAATTGTAAATATTTGAAGATTGTGTGATTAAAAAAAGAGAAGAATTTTGGATTTATGTGCAAAATATTTTGTCCTTATTTAAAGTTTAGACCCCATTTTGGGGAAAAGTATATTTTCAAATGGTTTTTTTTTTTTAAATGTGTTGTTAAAAAATAATATAAAAAATTTTGATTTACGTGTAAAATTATTTTATTGGAGAATGTTTGGTTGAAAATGAGTTTCGAAAAATATGTTTTTGATAAAATTGTGTGAATGTGTAATTGAAAATGAGTACGTAAAATAAAGAATTTTAAAATAATATCTATAAACCAAGGGCTGAATTTGTATTCATAATATTTTGTGAAGTATAGTGATTAATAAAAGGAATTAAAGTTTAGTGGTCAAGATGACACAAAGTAAAAGGTTCTGTGACCATTATTGAGATTAACCCTATGCATGTGAGACTTCAGCGGAAGTACCCTTGACGTTTTGCTTTAAATACAAAAATGCCACGAAAATTTAAATTTTTTGGGGAAAGAGACAGCTCGAACAATCAATTAGATATACACGCGCTGGTACACTTCGTGAGTGGCTTTCTCGTCTATGTTGGTGTCGAGAGGTGAAGATTGTCGGTCTGCTCATCTGGACAGGGCTACGTGTCACCTTCGGACAGCTAGAGCTAAAGGCCAAAAGCCGAAATACACGTGTAAAAGCATGGGGTCGCAAGTAGGAAACCACAACTTTCTCAAAGGTGAAAGATCGAAGTTAAGGAATAATTTTAAATGGAATAAAAATAAAAATATTAATCTAACGTACGTAGTTTACAAAGAGTAATGGAATTTACTTTCATTGAGGTTGCAATTTTAGTTTAGGTGGCATTGATGTAACTTTAGATTATAAGACTCATTTCATTTCATCTTTTATTTAAAGTGTGTTTGATTGACTTTAATTTTCATGGAAAATGTTATTTTTTCATCCAAATTCCTATTTTTGTGGTATTTGACTGCTACTTTTGTCTATGGAAAATATTTTCCAAAGTTTGGTCATAGAACATATTTTTCTTCAAAAATAAGGAAAAAATTTTCTTTAGAAATATATAGTTTTTATTTTAGAGGTAATTGTCTCCCATTCTCTCTCTATCATCTAGCATATCTTTCATTTATCCACCAATAAAAAATGAACAAGTATTATATTCTAAATTGAAACATAATTAATCAAACACGTTTAATTAATAATTTTCATACAAATAATTTATATGAATTGTCTACAATTTATTTTCTTTTCATAAAAATTACGTGCTCGCAATCAAATACATCATTAATCTATCATGTAGCGCCATCTAAACTAGGGCAACCCCCAGTAGAGCTACATAGCATTATTTTTTTTATGAATTATTATGCATATGACATAAATTCTAATAAAATTGAAAATCAAGTTTAAAATCCATATTTAATGTATTTTATGTATTGATGTCTAGATGCCATTCATTATCTTTAAATAAAACAAAATTAAATCTAAATTTGGATTGAAAATATAAACTTGGAAAGAAAATATTTTTTTGTGTAGTCACTCCATCTAACTGACCTCTAATCGATGGGTAATTCCCCACGTACAGGACCGAGGCCTTACAGGCCTCTCACATGTGGGGTGGCCCCACNCCCGGGAAGTGCCCTGTAAAACCCACCCTTGTACTCCAATCACAACCCCCTAATCGGAATTCTAGATATTGTCTAATTTTTATTCCATGTCAGCTTTAATGAGATCTCACACAGCTTGCATTGGAGATGAATTTTTTAAATTTCTATTTTTGCTTATATCATAATTTTTTTTAAGAAATACACAATTTTATTGGCTCGACTCGGCTTGTTGACATGGCTACAATATCCTCATCTTCACTCTCACTAATATCCTTGGGTTCATTTAAAGGCTCGTTAGGTACGTCCCTAAGGGGCAGTCGCTCACCTTGCCTAATTGTTCACGAATTTATACACATACCAGTTTGTGTGGTTGCCATCTGAGGTACAACATCAGAATATAACACATTTACAGAAGATGACGATGATGAATTCACTCCGTCATCCTTAAATCTAGAGCTAGTAGTTCAGCACTAAGGAATCTGTTTTGAGAATCACTTTGGGAAGCATCCTCTAAAATTGATTTC
>CAIGRM010222854.1:0-11564 GCA_903798335.1 Fraxinus albicans | reverse complement strand
AGGAAAGTAGTAGGAAAATGAAGCTACGCTCGTTGAATTATGTATTGATAGATGAGGAGCTATTCAAGAAATGCTTAGATGGTGTGTTATTGAAATGTGTGAGTTTGCAAGAGGCCAAAACAATCATGGCTGAAGTGCATGAAGGAACATGCGGGGCCCATCAAGCTAGCCAAATGATGAGATGGTTGATTGTTAGGAGTGGATACTTTTGGCTCACAATGGGAGAATTGTACGTTCAGTATGCAAAGAGTTGTTTAGCATGCCAAAAGCATGGTCCGATACAAAGAGCGCCAGCAAGAGAAATGACGTCCATTATTAAACATTGGCCATTTAAAGGTTGGGCAATAGACTTGGTAGGGAAGATTTATCCCCAATCTTCCAAGCAACATACATTTATAATAGTTGCGACAGACTTCTTCACTACATGGGTAGAAGTAATACCTTTAAAAGAGATTCATACATTGATAATAGTTGCGACAGACTTCTCCACTACATGGGTAGAAGTAATACCTTTAAAAGAGAACACAAAAAAAAGTGTTATAAATTTTATTCATGACCACATTATTTATAGATTTGGGATTCAACAAACTTTGATGGTAGATGACGGAACTTTATTAAATAGAGATTAAGTGAAGGAATTCTTGAGCGAGGAGTTAAGTTGGTAAACTCCACACCTTATTACGCTCAATCTAATGGACAGGAAGAATCTTCTAATAAGATTCTGAAAAATAACATAAGGAAAATGATAAATGAAAATGCCAGAAATTGGCATGAATGCTTAAATAAAGCCTTATGGGATTATAGGACGTCACCACGTTCAAGTNAATGAAAATGCCAGAAATTGGCATGAATGCTTAAATAAAGCCTTATGGGATTATAGGACGTCACCACGTTCAAGTACCAAGGTAACTCATTTTCTACTTACTTATGGACAAGAGGTTGTGCTGCCTATGGAAATCAACGTGCAGTCGATGAAAGTAGGCTTACAAAATGACTTAGGCGATAGCGAGTATGCCGAATTACTAGCCCAAAATTTATTGGAATTGGACGAGTTAAAGTTGGACGTCCTAGATAGATTGCAAGTTCAAAAACGAAAAATGGCTAGATTCTATAGTAAAAAAGTTATAGCCAAATCTTTTATCTTGGATGAATTGGTTTGGAAAATAATACTCCATTTGGATAACAAAGATCCAAAGTATGGTAAATGGTCACCCAATTGGGAAAGACCATATAAAGTGAAAAATGTATTACCTAATGGAGCTTACCATTTAGAAGATCTAGATGGTACGAAGCATATGAGGTTTATTAATGGTAAATATTTGAAGAAATATGTTCCATCCATATGGGAAAGCGAACAAATAGATGCATAAATAAACAGTCTTGTTGAGGGATTATGACCAAATAAAATAAGAAGAAAGTACGTTCAAATAAAAACTTTTATTATCAAATATTTGTTATAAACCAGGAGATACAAAATACAAAATGTTCTATCAGCCGCAAATGGAAGCACGCTATCACTATTCTTCTGTCAACTACTACAAATTGGCCTCCGTCGCCTTCCTAAATGCATTACTGCAATTGTTGGTAAATGGTCTGAGAAGCACTCTCAACAAGCAATTGGGTGCTGAGAAGACCTTTATTGATCAAAGAATATTTCCTATATCTCCCATACCAAAGAAAATATCAAGACAGATGGAGAAACTGGGAAAAGATTAAGTGATTCATTTATGTGAAAAAGGGAAATTAATCATTGAAGGGCCAGATAATGGAGATAAAGTAGTTTTATGAAGAAAAGGATGAAGCTGATGAATGTGTAACAAATACACGATTTTATAGAGGCTTGAAGGCGAAGGGTCGGAATGTGAATCGCCATACAGTAACCGAAGTTAAAGGTACAAGTCTTGGAGAGAAAAGCTGGAATACCAAATTTTTAATTCCGTTTCACAAGGGAAAATGTGCACAAGGTTAATAATTAAATTCTTGGGCCGTATTGACGACTAAAAGAAAAACTTCAATTTTACTATTTCAGAACTCTGTGCAAAGGCCATCACACAAGTCAACAAAATGGTCATTCCATTAACGAATTTAATTGTCATTATATTATAGCCACTAATGGCTACCATAAAAAGAACCAATGTGAGACGTAATCGTCCTACAAGAACATCCAAAATATAATAACAGTTTGCTCCAAGTAGAATGCATTTGTTCTCTAAGCTCCTCCCATTCGCCGTGCTGCTCATTGGAAGTGGTGGATAGTTCAGTCATAATTCCCTCGTCAACTTCCAGCTTAGAGTAACGTTCAAACAAGGACTTGCTTCGCTCAACCTCCTAGGAATCAGTACGATTCTTAGCGGCCAACCTAGCCATACTGTCATCCACCCTTGCTTGAAGTGCCCTCATCTCTACAACCAGGCTCATCATCATCGAATCTTCGACAATTACTTCAGAGGAGATCTCGCGTAAATTGCTCTTTGTCTTCTCGATCTCTTGAAGCAAATACTATTTTTCGATTACAGCATGGAAATATTGAGTCTCCTTGGCCTTCAATTCTATATTTCTGGTTAGCAAAGAGGTTATCTCTAAATGGATAATCTTCAACGTCAGCCTAAGGTCGGATGAAATTTTAAGCTAGCGAAGCTCAAGTGCTTGAGCCATTTTGGCACTTAGAAGATCAAACTTTTTCCTCTGGTTAGAAGCACTAGCTTTGTTGATATTTATATCCATGAAAGAAACATATTTAAGCACGGATTTCTTGAGAATGTTCATGTTTTCCTCCGAGAAAGTGGCAGATAAAGTAGAAGGACGACAGGCCGAAGAAGAACGAGAACCAACACTTGTCTTTATTTGTTCCTAAGAAGTAAATACATCCTGAATCGAGCGTAGAATGGCATCAGTATCCTGCAAAGAGAAATGCAAGTATCTAGCATCTTCATGACAATGGACAAAATAAAGATGAAAAATAAAACAAAGGTTACCTCATAACTAGCTTTAGAAAATTGGGGCACATTACTGGCAAATCCAGCCACCTGTGGAAACTTTCCCTTGTCTGAATGAGTAGGCTCTGCTACAATGGGAAGGTCCATGAAAATTTCTGCAAGAATCAAGTGATAACGAGTTAAAGGCCAATAACACAAGAAAAGGAAAAGACCATAAAGTGTGTATTACCTTCCGGTTCAACAGTGGGGGGTCAACTCCCTGGGAAGGTGGCAGCTCTCCACTTGGCCGTATAAGTGAAGACTCTGGGACTATGGCTTTCTCTTTAGGCAAAGCCCCTGCGTCAGACAACTTGGATGAAGTAGATTCAGCTTCAGTAGAAGGAGGTGGAGCAGGGGCTGTTAAAGTCAGAGCCTTTGACGGAGAAGTTGAGCTTTTCTGAAAATTCAGGTAAAATATTAACCTATAAAAAATTATTTTGTGCATGAATAAACAAGCTCAAGTACCTTTCTCCTGACGATGAGAGAAACATCATCATCATCATCATCATCGGGCAAAGTTGGTGAAGATGAGGCTGGCTGTTTGCGGCTGCTTACCTTTAGCTGTACTAACTTGAGCAGGTGGGGAACTAGATGGAAGAGCAAGACGTTTAGCATGAGCAGGTGGCGATCTAGAAGGAGAAATGGAATTCCTGATGGATACATGAGTGACAAGAATAGGAGAAGTGGAAGAAGTTGCTGGTCGTTCTAGCAGGTGAAAGGCACGGTTAGCATCAGTTGTGATTAGCCTGCATTTCACAGACGGCCAGAATTGTTCAAAAAGAGGATGAATGACAGAAGTGGGCTTGAAAGAGGCCAAGGAGAAACCTTTGGTCAAAAGAGTATTACGGGCATCAATGGTTTGTGCCTCGGTTTTATTTATGGTATGAAAATGCTCTATCTAGCTCTTAGAAAAATAGGGAGGAATAGGCCACATCTAGCCAAAACCAAGCGACGAGCAAAAAATTGGAGAGCATATATCTCAACCCCAGCCTTGGCATTCGTTCCAATTAAGATATCATGGAACAGTTCTCTCCCAATCAAGAATTGAGCCCAAATGGGCAAGAATGTGCTTACTTCATTCATGGTGGAAGGAGGTCGCACATAAATGAGAATTTGGTGAGCAGAAAAAGGAAAAAAGGAAGAGGTTGAATTCAAATTGTAATACAATATGAAAACGTCCCTATTGGACATATGAACGTGGCTCAATTGATGGATGAATAGCCCATAACGACTAACTGATCGAGGAGGAGATGGTGGAGCACCAAGCTGGGGGAAGTATGCTCTTAACCACAATTGAGCGAGCCAAAGAGGCCAACTGCTAGTGGGAGATGCACCATTCCTGAATTGAAATTGGAGGGAAGCCATTCCTCTATAAAATGCGGCTAAAAATAATGAACAGAGATTCAAAGGCCTACCACGTGCTAATTCATGCGCTATGGGTAGATAACTCATAGAAGGTTTCATACTGGGCACACAAATGACTTATTTACAAAGCGAAACCTGAAGAAAGGCTACACGCTCAGCATGGGAAGGTTCAGCGCTAGAATTATTTTAAAGTCTTTGCATGCCCGAATAGGAATCAGTAAGTTTTTTGTCAAATTTTAGGGCAGTACTAGTAACCAAAATGTCAAGAAAAATAGTATCGCCCAAGGGTGGAAGGTTTACTATGACTCCAACGTCCCCCAGGTAATAGACATTGGACCAATGGGGAAAACAAAAATATTGTACTCAAACGACCAAAAACTCAGTGCAATGGGAAAAAACATTGGGTCATAAATTGGGGGACAAAGAGCGATTTCTAATAAATCCGAAATCCTGGCACGATAAAAAATGGCCTTAGTAGGACCATGATTTACCATACGTGCATGCCACATACGAAAGGTAGTATCAGTTTTAGGCCAGGTGCGAATACCTTTCTACTTCATCTGTAATGGAGGGTCTTGAGTGCAATGGAAAAGCTGACCAACTGTCGCTTGCCCAACACATTCATCATCATTAAACGATGAACCCAGGTAGAATTCATGGAGGTCAGGGTTGGCTATTGAAAGAAAACTTGAATTTATATACGGCCTGGTAAGGAAGTTTTGGAAATCTTCGAAACTAAGGGAGCTATCGGAAGGAGTTTGTGAACTCGCCATTTGCTGCAAAGTACAATCTTCGTAAGGGATTGTGGGAAGCGTAGCAGGGAAACAAGAAGATGAATAGTAATTTCTATGGGGAAAGATGAGCGCGCGATGCAAAGACGTGGGTATAATGGCACGAAGAAGTGGCGTGTCCTTTGGTTTATAGAAGTTACGTGGTATTACACTTTTCAGGAGGTAGAGGGTTACCGCCAAATGAAAAGAATGATTGGGATTATCTGCCAATTTTTAAGAATGCAAACATTGCCAGAAAATACAAAGGAAAAATATGGCATAAGATTAATACTTGATATTAATTTTGCCATATTGGGGAGTAATTATTGACATACAAAAATGATGCCCAATTAAATGGTCTAAGAAATAGGGCCCCAATTAGGGAATTTGACGGATAGACCCAAATGAGACCATTGTAAAATATAGTAGAGGCCCATAAACGGAGGACTATCATCGCTCAAGCCAGCAGGACGCCCAGGATCAGAGCGAATGAAGTACCTTATTGTCGCTCAGAGTGACGGTCCCATTCTCGCCCAAGCCTTCGAGCCGCCTAAGATCTAAGCGAACATAACGCCTTATTGTTATTTAAAGCGGTGATTATTGCAGCAGTTATTGAGAAATCTTATCACACTCCACGATCCAAGAATCTCGATTGCGAGCAGTTAAATGGGGAGAGTAATGGCAACAGTTACAAGCCGCAGTTCTTTAACAAGTCGGCCATTATGAAGAAAGTGGGTAGTTATAGGGCGATGAGCGGTTTCAAATGGTTTTACAAGGAAAACTGTCAAATGAGTATAAAAGAGAAGAGAAAACATAGAAGAAAGGACCCCGATTCAATCACTTTCAAACAAAGAATTATGTAATTTCATTTCGTTTAGTTCTTAGTGTCAACTTTCAAATTACTTTGTGTACTTGTGCCCGTTGGAGACGTTTTGCTTCTTCCTAATTGTAATCTTCATAAATAAAGCACCCTCATTGGGACTTTGTTTCGAGAGGTTTGTTCCTTACACAATCATCTGAATCATCTTTTAATTGTTAGCGAGGCTCGATAATCCGCATGAAACAATTTCGTTGGGCTACCTATCAGGGAACCCTCATTTAAACCCATTGCGATTTCCCGCTGTGATCCCCATGTCGTTAAGGTCCCTACTCACATCCAAAAAGGAAAAAACAAACCTAGCACATTGAAGGGTGTTGTAATCCCTTGCTCCAAAACGGTGATCCCAAACATATCAAATCAGTGAGAGGTTAGTAGTACTCGATTATAAGGTGGAAGAAAAACATACAAGCATGTTTCGAATATATTCCATGTAATTTCATATATTTTAAATAACATAACTATCATGATCGATATTATGTATAGATTTATATCATGAAGAGTCTCGAGGAATTGCGGTGTCATGTCCTGGGTATTCAAGCTAAACAGACTCCATTAATGGACTTACAGTATGATATGAAGTTGGACATTCAACAGGTCGAAGGGTATGTGGAAACAAAGTACGATTCTCTAACGGAGGAGATGAGGTGAAAAAATACATGTGGGAATCATGATTACGATAATACGGCTACTGATATATCGACTAGAGACACCAGACGTGCCACAGATTGAGGTTATGTATTCATGTTCAATAATACGTAATATATACTATCCAACTTTTTTTTTATAATCTCTTTGATTTTTTCTCATCATTTTTTACAGGTTAGAGAGAATGAAGGAAATAGATACACACCTAACAATGGTGAAAATGTTGTTTATTTTGAGGTCAAAACGCTAGCAATCAACGATGACACTACCTTGCACCGTAACCCTACTCCATTTTCGGAAGGTGACAAGACTTCAAAAAGAGTTTCAATGGGAACAGACAATCAGGACAACATGCATTTCACGAAGGAGAATCTTCTACAATTGGATCACATTGTAAACAATATTCAATCAATGAAAAGCAAGAGTAAATTACACGTACAAAATCATCTTAATGTAATGCCATTAGAAATAATTAAATTCATTTTTTATTTTGAATAATATTGCGTATCGAAATTCGTTTGGTTTTTATCATAACATCATACGCAATATCAATAAATGACACATGGTGTGTAACATGTATGCGCAGCTCAAATTTTCCTTGGATACGCCCATGAATGTTGCAAATGTAACAAGTAAGATTTCCAAAAACCTTTTCCGTTATGATTTTACAACATCTAACGAATTAGTCAAGAAGTTGAAGCCCGTGGTATGCTGCATCCCAGCCAACCTGAACGCACCAACAGTAAATACATTTATCTTACAGTTGTCTCTTTTCATTTTTTAGTTATCACAGTTCAGAACATTAATGTAGTACAAGCTGCCCAAACCGTAGTTGTAGTTGAATCTACTGATGGGGAACATTGCAATGCAGCAACGCCTACACAAAAGTATAATGAATTTTCGATTAATTCGAAGTATAACACAATCGGCCTGGTAATGTATTTCTATGCATATGGTATGTTGCGCACGATGTAATGTATTGTTAATTTTACACACATGACTAACACCAAGTTGAATAACTTTTTCACATATCTTCAAATTTTTTTATTCATTTGTTTTATTTTTCTTTTGCAGATCAACACACCAAGTAACTATGTGCATACCATTTTCAAAACTTAAGCTGTGTATTAAATACAAGATTCTTACTATTACATAAACATGCTAAATTACCATCGATTTTGATGTATCATTTGCAGGGTCTAACATTAACACCAACTACCGTATGTACGCTTTGTAAGAAGGGATGGTACCATCTAATATCGACAATGTTGATGCTTTTGACGGTTTCAGGATAGCTACATGCCCAGCCAAATATAAGTTGATTTTTTTGATACATTATCAATTGTAACATTAATCGTGATATAGTATATTTCAAATCTTACATCATATACTTGTTCTTTAGCAACTTCAAGTTCCCGCCATCCAAAGAAATAATCCATCAACCTTTCAATTTTATTCCATAAGGTGTTGATAGAAAGACTTGGTTTCACAAGCTATGTCAACCTAATGTCCACTTGAGGGACTCGATAGTCTATACTTACACTAGACTTCGTCAAAATTGTATGAAATTATATAGGTTATCACAACATAAAATTATCTAACTCCAAGCATCATGTAACACTTAAATGTATGTTTTTACTACCTTCGAAAGATGGTCAAGTTCAGCAACCTGATAACATTCAACGGTACGATGACTAATACATTTTTTAGGTCAATGGTACAAGCTGTTTACAAATCTTTTAGTAAGGACATAAATGATATATCCAATTCCAGATCTCTGGTTGAGTATGTTAACAGTGAATACATGCACTGCAACACTAAATAGTCTGACGTGGATAACGTTATCATTCCCATTATGATGGACAAGAAATGTCACTGGATTCTGGGAATCAAGCAGAGGTGCCTGAATGTCTATAACTCGAGTTGGAAGACTGTTAGAGACAGAATTGTGTCAAACGAGTATGAAATTATGCAATAATGTTTCTGTTTTCTCAATGTCTCTTTTGTTTTACTCTAAGGGTCTGTTTGATTGCAAATGTGGAAAATGGGTGGAAAGAAAATGAATTTTAGGGAATTAAATTGCCTAAAAATTGTTTTACTGAGAATTGTAATTAATTGTGTTTAATTGGTATAATTTTCTACCTAGAAAATATTGAAAGTTCAGTGTCTGTTTGGCTTTTTTTCATGAAAATTGTTCATTAAAGTGATAATTTTTTTACCATTGGGTCTAAAATTTGTTCCAATTGCCAAAAAAAAATTAACATACCGAATACCATTCTTTTGGTTTTGTTTTGCATGGAAATTTTTAATAAAAGTGACAAAAAATTTTACCAATGTGTCTAGAATTTGTTTCCATTGCAAAAAAAAAAAAATAATAATAATAATAAATAAGTAAATTTGCTATCAAACATTGCAAAAGGTGGAAAATGGAAAAAAATTTCCAACTTCCAAGGAAAATTTTGGTTATCAAACAGGGCCTAATAAAATATCAAACATTCATTGGTGTTCCTTGAATTTCCAAAATAAACTGTCACCTTCATGTCAAATGTTGTTCGATCAATTACATAAACATAGATAGTGTCTAACAAATATTTCATTTCATTGTTATTAACCACGATTGCGGTCTATACATGATAAAGTTTGCAAAGTACATCATAAACAGGAAGACTGATCCAATGTCTTGGAATTTCGACCCAATCATATATAGATCCCATCTGCCATGTCAACTTTACAAACATGGATGTGAGAAGTTTATTGAAGCGTATGACACTAACTTCGACCTCGTACCACACAGTGTAAGGAGAGACAGGAAGGTGAAGGGTTTAGTGATCAAATAGTGTAACACGAGAAGCAAGGCGTTCATTTTGGCTATTTACATTTGAAAAACAAAACGGGGGCAGATTCTAATGTTATATTCTGTGTAGTTAATTTCAGCTTTTTGATGTGTTTTGGATATATTTAGACAAAGGTTATCATGTCTTTTTAGCACCTAGGAGAACGTAAGTGTTCTTTCGGCTACGTACACTGATTAACAATATGGGAGACAAATTCTAATATATATCCAAGCCATATTTTTTAGTTCTGAGGGTTTTGCTATGTTTCAAATTAATGTTATGATGTTTTTTATACATTTGGCTCTGCAAGTGGGATTATATTGCTGTGAAATTCATATTGATTTAGTTGAATATGGTGTGTACGATTCACAGCAAAGTATTATGCATTATTTAATATGAAATGTGTAATAATGCATATGTGGTAGTTAATGATATCTGATACCATTGAAACTTAAGCACATGGTGGATATCCGGACACGAGTTAAAGTCGGTGGCCAAGCACCTTGGTGTGCTAGTAAATATTTCGCCAAGCTAAGATATTTGCATAATTAAAAAAACTAAATAATTGAGAAACATTCACTATGAATTTAAATATGTCCCCCAATTTCAAAGAAACATGGACATAAGAGAGTGCCAATTATTTACAAAATAAGAAAACAAATGCAAAATCTCCATTTGCATAGATAAAAGCCATTGTGTACCTTTGGCATGCATCACATACTCTTCTCACATATATCAACTATGCTTGCGTAACGAACACATGTCATAGAGCTACGGTTCAGAAAAAATTGTATTCAGGTTGTAGTCCTCGTTCATGCTCGACAAAATCCCAGGTAAACTTCATTATATTTGGACATTCAACCAAACAAATCAGCTTCAAGTAACCTTCATTATATTTGGAGAGTCAACCAAAAAACTCAAATCATAGTCTGAGCAACACGCATTTCCCGTCATAGAAGATTTTGCAACAAGAAATAAACAATTGACACCATATACAATACATTTGCAACAATTCAAATTCATATAATCAGATAGAGGAATAAAGTAAATGGGCAATCTAGAAGTTTATATATGGAATATGTAAATGCATTACATATAAAGCGCAATGTAAAGGAGCACAAACGAAGCATAATGCACAAGATTAAATACATAAATGGAGTTTTGTAAACTGATATCAATGATTGACTTTTGATATGTGCTTCCGTTTTCTCACATGGCAAAGCGGGAGAGGCTGCTTGCAAGTTCTTTTATTATGACCTTTCCCTCCACAACATCCACACATGGTAGGATTAATGGTCTCAAGCCTTGTACACATTCTAGAATTCTTTGGTCGCCCAGCTGGTCTCTTGGAATTGGGTGGGAGGATATGATTATGACACACATTATTCACATTCCTCCATTTTTCGCTACAACCCAGTGGAACGATGTCGTCGGCGTATGTGTCAACGTACACTTCTTTTTTGTTGTAGTGGTAGTAATACTTGTACGGTACCTTACCCGTATCGCCTATCACTGCCAAAGCATGTTGACATGGGACACCAGCTACTTGAAAATGGTTACATGCAGGCCCGGCCCTGAGGCGAGGCGAATGAGGCCGTCGCCTCAGGCCCAAACCTGGAAGGGGCCTAATTTTTTTGGCCCAAAAAAAAATTTTTTTTTTTTACTAGGCCCAGAAGTGAATTAGGATTTAGGCCCAATTCTAACCTAAACAAATACTCGCGTCTTCACACTCTCACGCTCTCTGGCTCTCTCCTTCCCGCTCGCTCTCGTCTCCACTCTCCAGTTCTCCACTTCAAAATTCATTCATCTCCTCCAACCCAAGCCGACGCCGGACTCTCCTCCAGTGCAGTCTCCTCCTCTTCTAGTCTTCTTCTTCCTGCCTTATACTTTTTCCCTTTCGAGACCTTCTGAATCAGCGAACTGCGAAGTGCGAACCATTTCATTTTTTCGAGTTCTGTTCGCCACTGGTTCGATTAAGGACTGCTTCTGCAGTTCTGCTTCGTGCTGGTAGTCGTGGACCAGTCACCAGTGCCCAGTGCCCAGTGGTACTAGTCTCAACTCTCAAGTCTGCGACGGCGTGGCGTGAGTCGCGTGA
>CAIGRM010222802.1:0-10504 GCA_903798335.1 Fraxinus albicans | reverse complement strand
ACCCTTGACCCTTACTCTTTTCCAGGTCAATACTCAGGTCGATTTTTAAAACATTGTTTACATGTAAAGAAAATAAATTTTGTGCAATTGAGCATGGAACTTGCATCTAAAGCAAATAAGTTCTGGGCAACTTATATATTATATTCTAATGAAAAAATATCAATCGAACATCCTAAAAATAGAAATTTGAATTAAATAAAATGACATCAATTTTGATGAAAAATAGAGTCAATTAAACACACCTCGTAGTAGCTCGAAACAAAACAAAGCATTAAACCTGTAGTCTAAAAATATAAACTTAAAATTGATCACACTTATCAACCAACAAAGAGCCTATTTTCATTTTACAAATTTGTATTGAACTATATGTTGAGTTTTACGTAAAATCTAATTTTCTTCCCTCTGCATTTCTATGTTGTTTAACTTCATAGTCAAGTTTATGTAATAAATCAAGTTCAATGGACAATATAATTAATTCATTCAATTTTTCTTGTGATGTAGTTGATTTATCAAACACTAAAAAAAATTATGTAGTACAATTCGAAAGTACGATAATTGATAAAAAATCAAACATGATAGACTAATGTGCACTTACAAGAATAATGAAAATGTTATATGCTTTTATCCAAAGCTTATCAAGAATCAAGATCATATTGTTTTCTCAAAGAACGAATAAAATTTTCAATAACATTAACAAAAACACAAGTATATATATATATAAAATAAATGTAAGGGATAATTGTAGAAACGATACCAAACCTTTCATTTAATAACATATTTTGTTCAAATCTTTCATTTGTCCAATTTGTCCACGGTATCAAACATTTCAAAATATTGCAGTTAAAGTCCAAATTGATGATTTCCGTTAGTTGACAAAATAATTAACATTGACAATAATTTTGACTAATTTTAAAATGTTAAAATGATAACTTTACATTTTTTATAATAAAATAACAAAAAATCAAATAATTAAAATTAAAAACCAATTTCCACATTTTTCTTTTCCATTCACCTCACACATACCCACCCCAAATCTGCAAGACTCAAGATTAAAATAATGATAACTTTCAGTATTAACCTAATTAGAGAAAAATTAAGGTCTAAAAAACCTGAGCTTGATTAAGTTTGATAAAGGAGAAGCTGAGATCCTTAATTACAATATTTCCTAATTCGCCAAAATTTACAAAGGAACACGTGGCAAGAAGCGTCTCCCTTCACCAGTCCACAATAAAATACCATCAATGATCATCACCTATGCTATAAGTTCCACCTCTTCAGCAAATCTTCCAATGGCTCCAATGTCGCACACCTGCAAAAAATGAAGAGGAAAAAAAAAAACAATGTAAATTGTAAAATATATTAGCTAGTACCCCAAATATCATGCAGGAAAATGCCAATCAACTGAATATATTGCCAAAGTATTCTATGAAACGAAAAAAAGAAAAAAAAAAGTAACAATAGATAGTTTTAAAGAATAACCACAAAACCAACAAACATACACAACCCAAACAGATTTTTCCATCATTTATAGTAACTGCTTCAATACTTGTCATTCTTTTAATTCTGGGTTTTGATTTCCCAGATTTGGAGTTTGCAATTTTGGGGGGGTGGGGGTGGGGGTGGATGGAGAAAAATAAGGTGGAAATGAGTTTTTAATTTTAATTATTTGATTTTGGTTATTTTATTATAAAAAAAAATGTAAAGTTATCATTTTAATCTTTTAAAATTAGTCAAAATTATTGTCAATGTCAATTATTTGGTCAACTAACAGTCAAACTAATAGAAACCATTCATTTGGATTTCAGGTGTGACATTTTGAAATGTTTGGTACCGTAAGTGGCACAAATGAAAAGTTTGAACAATGTGTGCTACTAAATGAAGGGTTTGGTACCACCGCTACAATTATCCCTAAATATAATCATATTTAAGAATGACAAGCATAAACCATGAAAACTAGAAGTATCTTCAATTATGTATGCATAATAGAGAAGATTTATATATATATATATAACATTCTCAAAGCTAAGCTCACCATAGAGTACTCACCAATTTAGTAAAATTATCAAAACCAATTCAAGAACAATAGAATACTATAAAGGTATGTTATTCAAAATGAATGATTCAATTACCAGTTTTAAATTGTAATTGAAAGATTTATTACTTTGATTATAATCCAAAAGTGTTTGGTGTTTTCAGCAATAAGAGAAACGAAAAAAAAAATGTTGGGGGATCAAATATCTTCGATTTTGATTGTTAGGTTAGCTAGCTGGTTATTGTTTAGGTTGGATTTTATTTTAAGCTTCTCTTCATTATTTTTCTTATTCATTATTAAAAAGGAAAAGAACTAAAATATATAAATTTCAAATTTTGGGACCCACGAGCTTGTGCAATTGCGTTGGTGCATTCATGGTTTAGCCGACCACGACACTAGGATTTACCTTTTCCCTTATTTAGAATATTATTTTTGGTTATATACTTAGAACAATTCTACGTAATATGTTGCAACATCAAATTATAGATTTAATAAAATTTAAGGATATATAACTTATTTTTGGACCTAGGATTTAATAATTTTTAACTATTACTTTATGGAAATACCAAGTAAATTTAATGGGGAATCTCATACTTTTGCTTTCTTTCTCTTCACTGCCAAGCACCATCATCTCTCTCGTATTTAATGGGGAATCTCATACTTTTGCTTTCTTTCTCTCCACTACCAATTAAATTTAATGGGAATCTCATACTTTTGCTTTCTCTTTCTCTCCACTACCAAGTAAATTTAATGGGAATCTCATACTTTTGCTTTCTTTCTCCCCACTACCAAGCACCGTCATTTCTCTCATATCTCCAGTCATCCCTTACTTTAAATGGTCGAGATCGACCACTGATTAAAAAATATGGAGACTTTGCCAATTAAAAAAGAAAGTACAAATCAATCAATTTTGTGAATTAGAAAATTTATATAATCTAATTTTTCTTTCATTGTCCACGCTCTCTCGTTAGTTGTTACCTAACCCGTTGTCTAGTACAAGCTCAGAGAGTCTCTTATAGAAAAGCTGGAGTAATAAGCTATGGGAGGCGCAAACGCTATGAAGGCAGTGGCAAAGGTGACTAGGACATTGCCGGTGAATGGAGGTGCCCGGCAGCTCAAGCTGAAGAACCACCACCCGATCTCGGTTGCTGCCGTGTCCGCCCGCTCACTGACAGAGAAGGACACGCCACTGATGGCTTCTTCGTCACAATCGCAGGAGGTTACGGCCGGCGAGCCTTCGCCTAGGGTTATATCTACCGGCCTGCCGACTCTTCAGGAAGCTAGAGAGGCCACTTCTGAACTATCTCACGCTGGCCGATTGTATGTTATAAATCATTTTCAATTTTAAAAAATTAGATTTTTACTGTTTTATTGATTTTCTTCTCCCTTTAGTCAATTCTTGCGAATAAATTAGTCAAGCCTTGGTTCTGAGAGGATGTGAATTCTTCCTGGTTTTGATTATCTATTTATTGTTTGAAACTGTTAAAGGGTTCTTTCTTAAATTTTCAGATTTCTAGCCTCATCTAATTCTGTTCGACGTGAGGACGTGGCAGTAGCAGACTCACATTTGCCTACGGGTGCTATGCAAGTATTTCAGCTTCTAATGGAACGCCCTCAAGTTCAGGTTTTTCTGCTGACCCCTCTCGTTTTACTTAGAAAGTTCGAATAAGTACTTACACTAAGTGGAACGATCCAATATCTGTGTTCAAGACTTTATATATGTATTGTCTATTTTGAAAGTCCATATCCATCAAATCCCTCGTAGATTTCCTTACTCTCCTAAAGTCTTATTGAGAACTTGTCAATAAATCAACCGATCAAAGCTAGGTCTTTGTTTTTAGAGATATAAGTTGAATTTTGGTACTAATTGTGCAAGTTGTTCAATTGCTTTATGAGATATTTAAGTTAAATCACGTTACCACCAATTGGACAAGTTGTTCAATCAGTACCACAGTTCAATCTAAGTCTTTCATGAACTACAGGACTTAGACGCAAAAGCTTGGATCGTTGCAAAAAACGTTTGGGACTTTAAATCACCTTGTATTATTGAGAAGTACCAGCAGCAATATATTTTATTATGTTAACTTCTTGTGCTAGAATGCTGTTTCTTCTATTGTTGCTGATTCAAATGTGTGGAATGCTGTGACACAAAACCATGACTTACAGGATTTGCTCCAGTCACGCAGGAGCCTCGGTAAGAAATTCGATTATGTATCTGTGGCATTCATCCAATAGCTGCTGTACAAGATATGTACATAATTCTTTACTGTGTTGCTTTTGGCAGCTACAAGTAATCTCGATCAGCCGTCTCTGGGTACAATTGATGATAATACTTCTTTTAAGTCGTTTACAAATTTTTTGCGGACTATGAAGGGGATAGTGGTGGACGTGATGGATTCGATGATCCGTTGGTTCGTATTGTTCAAAAACTCAATTGAAGATGATGGAAGTACAAAATTTGACTCTTCAGATAATTTGGTAAAATTGATTGTTGGGTTGGTGGTCTCGGTGATTATGATTATTTTGACGAAACGTATTAAATGATCTCTCTTCAAGTTTTATATATTCGTCGAACTTCCCATGCTTCCATGTATTACGAACTCTTGAATTAGCAATCGCTCTTGAATTGCATGACATTCAGAGAATTCTCTGTATCTCTTTTGTGAATTGTTGCAGTTAAATTTTAATAAGAACAAAGTAATCTTGTGGTGACCCTTTTTCCTTCTGAAATTCTTTCATTCACTTGTTCCGGTAACGCTTGTACACAAGCGTAGAAAAGGTTTTGATACTTTTGTTTCTTTTCATCTTTACACCTCAGTATAAAAAACAAGTGGAACAACAGCCAAACAGAGATGTACAGAAAGAGTTAACGACATTTTTCTTTTGACACAAGAAACAATTTAGTACCAAGCACCATTTTTTAACTTATATTAAGCAATTGTAATATGAAACATCAATTAATTGGTGAATAAATTTGCGGTAAATCTCAAGATTTAATATTAATTTATTAAATTGTTGAGTCATGTTATTATTGCTCAACTTATACTAAGTAGTGGATTATTTCATTATTTTACATTGTCATGCATTCTTATCCATTCATTTGTGATTCTTGGTTACTAGTTAAGTTACAGTTTCTTTATTACAATTTACACGTTTCCTGTTCTAGTTTCTCTCCAGCAAGAATGTTATTAATTTCTAACTTGAGGACATTGTGATGGTCAATGATGCTAGACGTTACTATGGGATCACTTAAGACTGTCAACGACATAATATCGTTTTGTAAACAGAGTGATATTTAACCCTTGTTTGAGATCCATTTTTTTAAAAACTTATTTTCAATCACACATTCTTTAATAAAATAATTATATATATAAATCGAATAAATTTTCTTATTTTTCAATCAAACATTCTCTACAAATTTAATATTTCAAAAATACAAAGCGCTTATACAAGTGGAACAAGTAATAATGGCTAAACAGAGAAAAAGTTGACTTATGTAGCAAATTTTTTGTTTTTTGTCCTTTTCCTCTATCGTGGATCCTTCCTTACTAGTTAAGGTACGCTGACAAGTTACACGTGTCGTCTCCTGGTTTACTATCGGAATCGGAACTCTCTCAATTAAGAGAAAACCGGTACATCCGATACACCGATTCGACTCTTCGATTGATTTATAATCCAAATTAGGGCTTCATTCATCATCGCATAGAAAGAAGTTACCAAATTATAATTAACTATGGGAGGCGGATGAGCGATGAGGGCTGCAGCGAAGGTAGCCGGGATTACGCTGGGAAATGTCGGACTCCGAGGACTGAAGCCGGAAAACTACCCGATTTCAGCCGTCGCTCGAATGGCTGCATCCGCTCCTTCAGTGACGTCAATGGCTTCGTCGACTGAGGACGTGAACTTTGTGGCTTTGTAACAGTCCCAGGTCGATGTGCAGAGGCGGTGCTGGGAGCTCGATGACTGGGAGCTCGCCGGCGGCGAGGAGGATCTGATGGTTACGGCCGGCGAATCTTTGCCTAGGGTTGTATTTGGTGGCGTGCCGAGTCTTGAGGAAGCAAAAGAGGCAACTTCTGAACTCTCTGACGCTCTCGAAAAGTATGTTATTACTCATTTTCGTTGAGAAATTTGAATTTTTGAATGTTCTATTGAAATAATAAATTAGTCTTTATGATACTATGGTTTTGAAGTAATTGTTGGATTAAATCTTCTTACTATCTTATTAACATTTGGACAGAAATTTTTTGTTGAGTTGAATGTGATCGTATATTTTCGGGATTATATTAGTGCTCGGCACTTCACTTTGTGTATCCTTTTAATCTTAGTAGTATAGGATATGAATGATTCATAAATGTTTTTTCCCTTTCTACTTAAGGAAATTTTAATGGAAGTTAAATATTAGTTATTTTAATATCTTTTATAGCAATAATTAGCCTCAAATTCAAGGTTTTAATGATATTTGAATTTCATTTTCCTTTTTGTATTTGCACTATTGATAGCAAGGCTTGAGGAAGGGATACAGTTTGTTGAACTAACAAAGATCAAGTAACAGAGTCACTATTAGTCCATTTGTGTGCCTTTCGAATTTTTACCTCAAGTTCAGGACCTAGGATCCAACTTTCCTAATTATTGCCTGTGAAACTCTAGCCATTCCTAGAGAAAAGCTTGGCTCTGGCAGGATGTGATTCTGTCCTCCTTTTGATTATCTTTTTGTTTCTGCATGTGAATGTTTGTTTGATAGTTTCGCTGTATTTTTTCAGGGTATATCTATCTTCACCTGAGTCCGTTGGATATGACCGTTTGCTTATAGAAGATCATCACCCAAGCTCATCGGTGGTGTCAGACTCGCAAGTATTGGAGAACAAAGCCTGTGTTACCAATCGGTCTACACCAGTCTCTGGAGAGCTGATGCATGCTATTCAGGCATTTAGGCTTCTAAATGAAAGCTCTAGAGTTCAGGTTTTCCTGTTGATATATCTCGTTCTATTCTAGGATGGAGTGCATTTTTCTAATTGCATACGTATGAACTTGTTTTTTTTTTCTTAATATGCACGGACGTGGAATATTTAATTTGTTAATTTATTCTAAATGCAAAGTCGAATACTAAATGCATGTTTGAAGTAGTAGTAGGTTCTATGGGATGTCTGGATTTGACCAACTTAAATTATAGGTTAAGCCAATCCAAACATGCACTAGTTTCAACATTGAGCATTCAAAGCACATGAAATTTCTGGGACAGCAAAAGATGCATATAATTTCATTAATGCTATTGCTTAGTCGGAACCAACCATAAATTTGTGATTATAATAGCTGAATCTGTTCTTGTGCTAGAATGTTGTCGCATCAATTGTTCATGACACAAAGGTGTGGAACGCGGTGTTAGAAAACCGAGAACTTCAAGAGTTTCTCCAATCACACAAGAACAGTAAGAAATCTTGGTTATGACTAATGTCTGTCATTCATCTAGTGACTGCTAGAAAAATTTGTATACATCTTTATTGTGGTTTTATTGGCAGGTAATAATCTTCCGGATCAATCATCTCTAAACACAGTTGATACATCATCCGATTCCGGGGAATCCACTGCTGGGAGTAGGCCTAAGGATGTTTTCAAGAAAATCAAGGTAACAGTGGTAGATATGTTGAGCAGCTTGTCTGATTATTTTCGGAATTTCTTTGAAGTTGATAAAGCATCTGCAAATTCTAATGGAAGCGCGAGATTAAACTCTTTAGACACGGCTTTGGAAGCATGCTTCATGGGATTGGCTGTCATGGCTATAATAATAATTTTGATCAAAAGAGATTAGTCATCGTCCTCCTTTTGCAGTGTGTGCATGAATTTGTCGAATCTCATGTCATTGTGATGCAAATACAGTGTACAACACTACAAGTCTACAACCTTGCTTGTTTGTTATTGAATTATACATTGCATATCATAGTGAGGAATCTCTATGTAGCTCATGTGCGGTTGTTAATATTGCCCAAGCACAAGTTGATGGGGCTATTTTCGTAATTAACCACTTCGAGAAGTATTATTTCATCTCCGATGTAAGTATTGAATCATATTCCATGCACTATGTTTAAATGTTAAATGCATATAAACGTTTTCAAATGGAATTTGACTATTGAAATCTAATTCGAATCGTTTTAAAGCTGTTTGGTTATAGACATTACCTAAACAACCATTTTCGTTCGATGCTTCAATTTGATTGTTTTTATTCACCTCTACGAAGACACATTAATTTGATGAGTACAAAAATTATGTAAAATCAAGCCATATAACAAGTGTGTGAAATATTGGATTATTTCTTCATCGTTGGTCGTTGGATCACTTCGGCTGTTCGACATGATAAAATATTTTAATTTGATTAAATCCAAGATTTTTTATTTAAAAAAAAAAAAAATTTAAGAGTTATGTTCTTTTAATTTCCCAACTGATTTGTTACTCACCCGTCATTAGTCCGACTTGTCCATATCTAAATGGGCCTCCATACCCAATAAGCAAATCCTGTAACCAAACAAAGCCTAGGGCAACACAATCCAAACAGCCCCTCCCTGTCTCACTGAAACCCTATTTCTTCCCCATTTTCCTTCCTCATATAGGCCTCACTCGTCAACTCCCAGCTTCTGCCGCCGTCGCCTCCCTCTCCCCTTCCCCATCCTACAGCACACACGGAAAGCACACACTAGAATGGGTCGTGTAATCAGGGCACAGCGTAAGGGAGCAGGCTCTGTTTTTAAGTCCCACACGCACCACCGCAAGGGCCCGGCCCGCTTCCGCTCCCTCGACTTCGGCGAACGCAATGGGTACCTCAAGGGTGTTGTGACAGAGATAATTCACGACCCTGGGCGTGGCGCCCCTCTGGCTCGTGTCACCTTCCGGCACCCGTTCAGGTACAAGCACCAAAAGGAGCTCTTCGTCGCCGCCGAGGGAATTTACACTGGCCAGTTTCTCTACTGTGGCAAGAAAGCCAGCCTTGTCGTTGGCAATGTTTTGCCCCTTAGATCCATCCCCGAAGGTGCTGTTGTTTGCAATGTTGAGCACCATGTTGGTGATCGTGGGGTTTTGGCCAGGGCATCTGGGGATTACGCTATCGTTATCTCCCATAACCCAGACAATGGAACCTCCAGGTATCCTTTTATATATAGATATATTTATGTTTATGTACTATTCGTTGTTTATTTGCATGTGTTATGAATTAAATTCCTTATGTAGTTAATGATTATAGGTTAAAAATTGGAATTGTGATCACTGCACTATTTTGTTTATATTGATTTGAATATTTAACATTCTGTTTGAATTGAAGTTCTTGTTTTTCGTTATTTATATCGATTTGATGAGATTTCAAAGCAAAATATCTATTGATTCTCGCTGTATATGATAATTCAATATATTTATAGATTAATTTGACTATAAGCTTAACATTTTACAATTGATTGGTATAACTGTATTTCTTCGTCAGTCTTCTTATTCTCAAATGATGGTAATGCTAATTGTTCTGAGGAATTTTTGTCACCAAACATGTAATGAAGCATAAATAGTTTTCATGGTCTTTATGTACGATTAGATCGATGTAACTTGTTCATCTTGGGCCCAAGAATGAGAGGCAATGTATCTTATTCTTGTTTCTTATTCTGCTGATTCATGTATTGATAGGATTAAGCTCCCATCAGGAGCCAAGAAAATTGTCCCGAGTGAGTGCCGTGCCATGATTGGCCAGGTTGCTGGAGGAGGACGTACTGAGAAGCCACTGTTGAAGGCTGGAAATGCCTACCACAAGTTCAGAGTGAAGAGGAACTGTTGGCCTAAGGTTCGTGGTGTTGCTATGAATCCGGTGGAGCATCCCCATGGTGGTGGTAACCATCAACACATTGGTCATGCCAGTACCGTTCGCCGTGATGCACCACCTGGCCAAAAGGTTGGTCTTATTGCTGCAAGGAGGACTGGTCGGCTTCGGGGTCAAGCTGCTGCTACTGCAGCTAAAGCTGATTAGTCTAATTTTGATAGTGTCTGAATCTCATTTGCAAGTGCGGTCATGGTGAAGCTATACAAGATTTTGTTTTCGTGGAATTTATTATGCTAATCCGAATATTGTTGCTTTGATTTATTTTGGGATTATTGTTTTAATCTCATTTGTTAGCGAATTCATGAGTTTTCCAAACTTCAATATCTGTGTCATGTTCTTTGAATTATGGAAATTGTTAAACAATCAAAAGAAATAAAGAAAAGGAAAAAGAGGATAGGGTTTCATTAATTATGCATAATAAAATTGAATACAAAAGAGTGATTTAACTTAGAAACAAAGAAATTATATATAGGTTAAATAAAAGAAATTGAAAAGATTATTCTACCCTTAATAAACAATAAAATAAAATAACTCTATATTTCTTAACATTTCCTCTCAAACTCATGATGCTGCTGCAATAAGCATCGAGAGTTTGCCAAGCAAGAAACAAAAACGATGAACCGGAT
>CAIGRM010222777.1:0-15072 GCA_903798335.1 Fraxinus albicans | reverse complement strand
TGCTCTCGACCTTCAGATTAATGGTCTTTCCAGTTAATATGTTCACGAACATCTGCATCTCTATCGGCATGTTTTACTCTTGCTCTCGGAAATCTACACGAAGAGGGAATGTCATAAAATTTTCCCTGATAGCTTCAATATTTTGCCCCTCTTTGGGCGGTTCATTTTCCATGGTCAGGGCTAGGCGGCTAGCGGGACAAATCAAATTGGATTTTGCTTCCTTATAGTTTTCACATTAGTTGTTACAGTTTTTCAAAAAATCTCACGTGACATCATTTATTCCAAGAATGATCCTTTAAGATAAGATGGATCAGATCTTGTAGCATAAAATATCTATCTTCAACAGGATTTTGCTTCTTTTATAGTCTTGGTTCGCAGTCCATTTCTCAGCTTTTCAAATTTGATGACGTGACACCGATCAAGCCCAACTAAAAAAGGGAACCCAGCCCAGAAGTCTTCCCTTATCCCCATTTTGCACTGAGAAGCTGAGACAAAATCCCCAAATTCGAATCTCCCCCAAATCACTACATTTCTTTCCCGCCATCAAGGTTCCCGTTGATTCCAGCCACGGTAGTGCGCACCGGTGGTGTCGCCGTCCTCCAGCACTACTCTCCCTAGCCGAGAAGAGGCAAAACAGCGT
This sequence comes from Fraxinus albicans, assembly GCA_903798335.1. Taxonomy (NCBI): domain Eukaryota; kingdom Viridiplantae; phylum Streptophyta; class Magnoliopsida; order Lamiales; family Oleaceae; genus Fraxinus; species Fraxinus albicans. Next base: position 14,432 of record CAIGRM010222777.1, on the reverse strand, counting down.
TGGATTTTGCTCGCGCACCAGTTTTCCGAGCTGGTATGTTTCCCTTCTTTTTTGTTGAGATACATTTTTCCTTTTTTTATTTTAATTTCCTGCTTGGGGTAGTCGAAGGTATTGGTATAAAATGTCTCAGCTACATTATCCGATTTTGCGTAAAGGAGTAATAGCAAATGAAAGAATGGTCGGGCGAGTATATGAGTTGTATAATCGTGACTAATCATGGCTGGAATCTATTATTTATTATGAGGTTTTATCATATTGAACTATTCTTCCTCCAGCAAAGAATGAATTATTATTATTATAGGGTTGGATTGATCATGTGTGTAGTGGCTCTCTTTTGTTATGCTGAATAAGTAAAAAGACATTTGTAATGGCTGAACTTTTGAGTGGACGATATGCTAGGAATATAACATTAAACTGGGTTGTGGAATGCCAAAAATTGTTGTTGCTCATTCTGTAATCAAGATGAACTTATTGGTGCAACATATATCATTGCTGAAAAAATTGAATTATCAAACATGTTTTGTGTTAGTTTTAAGAATAGTCGAGCATGCTCTTGTCAATAGTAGCGAATATTCTTTTTAACTACTTGTGATGGTGAATGCAGGCTGTGCAACATGGACATCATATCACAAGTACAAGAAGTAATTTGCTCTGCATTTCATGACAGTAGATTGCTCAAGGAAACATGTCGAGAAGCAAAGAATATGAGGAAGATTGTTACTCTCTTTTATTTGGATAAAGTGAAGTCTATAGTGCTATTAATTTATCCATACGTTGAACAGAACAAGTGAAGTCCGTCTAGATTAGAATGCGCAGTTTTGACGCTTTTTTCTACCCAAAAGAAGAAAAACTGCAAAAAGGGCATACGTTCATACCTTGTTTGTTAGAAGGATGATGGCTTTCAATGTTCAATGCGTATCTGCTGAAATTTACTTTTCCCTTCTCCTAATAAATTTGATTCATTTTGAACGAACATGTGTTTTTATTAATGGTTATACAGTTGTATGTGTAAATAGAATGCTGGAAACCTTGAGATTGACGTGTGTTGAATTGAGAGTTTAAAAGAATTTGAATTGTGAAGTGGTTGATGGTAGAAGATTGAAGTATAACTTTGATAGGTTCCTACAAAGTTGTCATGCATATTGACTTTTTTAGTCATGAAAAGTCATCCAAAGTCAGTGAAAAAATCTACTTACCTTGTAAGAAAGGTGTCGCAATTAGGTACCAAATGGTAAAAGCAATAAATGTTTGCTTCCCTAACTCAAGACTTGAGGGGGAGATAGAGAGTTACATATTCAATATTTTATAGGCGAAGAAGCCGTGTACACGCACGGCATGATTTTACATAACATTCCACATTTTTGCTTTAAAGAAATAATATATTAGTAGTATGTTTCAATTTTTCTTTTTTGACATAGACAATTGTTTGGCCATGAATGATACCAGCATCTCTGAGAAAATAAGGACGCGCTTGACATAATTTTTGCTTCTACTTCTCGTAAAAGAGCATTTTGAGAAACTCTTTTAGCAAGACAAAGCACTTTTTTTAAAAAAATATATTTTAAACGTATTTCAGAATAAGTTTTTAGTCTCATGAGCAACTTTTGACTTTTTAAAAATACAAGCACATTACAGAAGTTGGATTAAAAAAATAATTATTATTATTATATTTTCTACCTTCAAATATGCATATAACACGAGGATGATAAATAATTAATTGCAAAAATTAGGGCTTACTTTTTAACCTTTTACTTGGTGTGGTTATATATTTTCAACTTTCAAAAGAAAGGTTTTGAGTTTCCAACCTATTTGAATATGTGAATTTAGATCTGACTGTAACCGTTTATGTAAACACTAAAGTCGAACGTGATTTTCATTGATAAATTTTGCCTCTAACTTAAGTGGCGTAAAAGTCACGTATAATTTGAAATCAAAAATAGGTTGGGATCCACATCTTCACTTTTAAAAGTTAAAGACATACACTATATAAATAGTTGGGGAGTCTTGTGTAATTTCTAAGATGATTAAAGGATGCAAGTGTGTGAAGAAAAAGAAAACCATTGTTTATCATCTGATATGCTGGCGTTTATTATGAATCAAGGATTAGGAAATCTATTTCAAATAAGGTGATTTCGGAATAAATTCCTCGTCTATCTTTGCTAAAAATAATAGCGTAAATTTGATTTTTTATCTTCAAATCCTACACTTATTCTATTGTAGACTAGTCTTATGTAACTATACCAAACTTCTTTCGAACATGTTTCGATAATTTTTTTAAAGTACTTTATCCTGCTAGCTAGAAGAGTATTTAGAGGAGGCCAGCCTAAGGTAACTTTCTCATGAAACTCTTTTACAAGAAACATAATCAAAAGCAAAAGTCCTAATAAACGGCCCTTTATTCTTGTCTTAACTCAGCAATAAGGTCTATTTTTTTCTTTTGAGTTTCACACATAATGATGTGAAATATAAAGTAAACGATGTCAAATCTTCTCAAATCAACGGTTGAAATGCAGTGCCACATTGACTAACAACATAAATGTACAAAAGATCAATTTTATATTTTGGTATTTAATTAATTAGGAATGAAATCAAATGCTGACATTATATTATTACTTATGATTTCTACTGTTTTTATTAGTTGCTAAACTCTTTATGGATTTTCCATCTAATATTTATTTTTCCATTAAATAGGTTTATTATTTACCAAGTAAGCTCGTAGTTTTACTCTTTAATATTATTGCTTAGGATTCATGGCATGGTACTTGTTGGTTAGTCTTGTCTCTCTAATAAACCTATATATATAGACAGGAGATGAAGTGATAATGAAACCACCATGTAAGGAGACAGAACATTTCTAGGGTGGCTGTACTTTGTTACTTATCCTAAACATTTTTCATTGGCCTGTAAGAAATGGGAAGAGGTCGTGCTCCTTGCTGTGATAAAACCAAGGTGAAGAAGGGACCGTGGAGCCCTGCAGAGGATTTGAGGCTTATGAGTTTTATTCAGAAGCATGGACATAGCAATTGGCGCTCGCTCCCTAAACAAGCCGGTATCTATCTCTCCCTTTCTCTAGCTCCGTCTCCCTCTCTATTGGCGTGTTAGTGTGCTCGTGTTTATGTTACTTAAGCCGGAGGGTGGGATTGGATGGACTCATGAAATTTGATGAACAATGCACAGATGAGAAGGCAGAAAGAAAGGACTAAAAGTAGTTGATGAATAAGTTCTTTAGGTTCTGTTTTGATCTTGTTCTTACGACTTTCTGTCCCAACGAACAATGGAATAATCATAATCTGTTGATTTTAGCTACATCTACGACGCCTTATTCTGGAGATTAGAGCTTACCGGTATAAGTTAGTGAAAGAAACAGATCACAAGTATCGAAAAATTGCTTATAACATGTCAAAATCAACTTGTGGTGCTATATTAGTCTTCAAGGTTTATGTCATTGCAGGCATCCATGCTTTACAAAATCTTTTCTATTGCACCAGCTGTCTAAAATCTTGTTGCTTGGTATATAAACCAACTTTCCTTATGCTAGGGATTATTTCTCAGTGTCATGCCTATATAATTTCAGTACGATATCTGTATTTTTAAAATTTTACTAATATGACAGAGGAAGCTATAAATTTTAGTTCATTCTTTTCCTAATTTACACGAGAGCAATTGAATTTCGTGTAGTTTCAAGAAATAAACATTCAGAGTTTGAATTACATTCTTTACAGGGAATTATGCAGATTGAAATGTGGTTAGCGCTTTGAGTCACCTGTCCTCATCATCCCATCAAGAAGAAAATGACTTCCATATATTTTCTTATGCAGATTGAAATGTGGTTAGAGATTTGAGTCACTTGTCCTCATCATCCCATAAAGAAGAAAATGACTTCCATATATTTTCTTAGAATAAATGATGCCACGTGAGATTTTTTGAAAAACTGTAACAACTACTGTGAAGCAAAACTGTAAGAGAAGCAAAATCCTTCCATTTAAGCACAAATGTGGAGACAGTGGAGTGTTTGAATTGCTTACCTTTGATAGAGACGGTGGAGTGTTTGAATTGCTTACTGACATCACGTATCTTGAAAGTGAGAAAAAGAAATGTAATGCCAAAAAATGGCGCCCACAGTAGTCGTCGTCGGATATGGCGGTTATCTATCAGGGTTTTATTGGATGTGGACCGTGGAATCTGGACCCTACGATTATTCTCTGACTTGAAATCCAGCCCTTCATGTCAGCCATCCGATTCCTCATAGTTCCTCGCTTTTAATTTTCTTAGATATTGAAGCCGAGTCCCTGATCATTTTTATAAGTGCAAATAGGTCCTAATTCTGGACATTTTGTCAATGCAGTTTAAAACCTTCATATAATTATGCGGCCAAAAGCCTCTGAAATTCTGTTAGTAGTGTTACTCATATAAATAATCGTAAACTAAACACACCACGTGTCGAATAGACAAAATTACGCGTGGCATACATTTGTGGGTGTGCATAAGTATGCGGGCGACCCAGTTTGACGCATGCCGAGGCCCAATCCATATAAGGCTGTTTCATCCGACCCAGTTTTTGAAGAGGCCCCCAATACGAAGCCATTCCCGGAGAGGCAGTTGGTCAACCCCAGCTAACCTTATGAAGTGATTGACAAGACAACACTGCCAGCGCCGCATCTACATGCCTACCCCATCGAATCCATACTCCGTAGGCAAGGATCATAGTATTAAATGGCGTTGATTGACTGATTGATTGACGTCAATAAGGACCATTGGATCTAATGTACCACGTGCTTGGCCATCCAACGGGCCTGATTCCTCGTTACGCTTAGTATAAAAAGTCACACTTAGCACTATGGAAGGATAATACAAGTTTACACATCCAAAGTAAAACTCGATTCTCTCTATTGCACTCAACGGTCAACCCCCTTTTAATGCTAAAAGCAATTATAATATCAACATATAAAAAGATGTGGATAGCGAGGGATAAATATTCTTTCTATTGTGGAAGTGACAATGGCAATTCGGGGTGCAGGGTGATGTTTGAAATAGTTGCGAGATTATCCTTCGTGCTCACCTTAACAGGTGCGGTGTTCATAGCACTCCGATCAGTGTACGTTACCTGCAAAATGAGGTCGGGGCTTTTTTCCCCGTTGTACCTCCGACGTGAGAATCATTAGTCGATTTTTAGGTAGTAAGCAGAGTGAATATGGGAATTCAAATAGTTCGGGTTTCAAGAAGCAACTACCTTTCTCACCTTAGAGATATTTATAGGCATATGTTGCTACACGTTCGGTGGTTTCTGGTACCATGTGTCCCACGTAAACCTCCCCACTTTCCCCACGTTCTAGTAGAGTGACCCCCACTCTTCAAGTGGTTAGTTGTACCCACGTTCGCTGTTGGGTGGTTTTCGTCCAACTCATTGTCATTTGTATGGTTAAGTGTAGCATTGGCCTTATAGTGGTAGGCGGCCTATGTGAACTAGAAAGCCTCATGGGGGTCGATGGCCTCATAGTGGTAGACGACATATGTGAATGTAGAGGGCCTCATGGGGGTTTACGACCTCATGGTGATAGACGGCCTATATGAATGTAGAGGGCCTTGTGGTGGTAGGCAGCCTATGTGAACGTAGAGGGCCTCATGGTGGTAGACGGCCTATGAGAACGTAGAGGGCCTTATAGTAGTAGAGAGCCTCATGGTGGAAGGTGACCTATGTGAACGTAGATGGCCTCATGGTGGTAGGCGACCTCATTGTGGTAGACAGTCTATGTGAACGTAGAGGACCTTGTGATGGTAGGCAGCTTCATGGTGGTAAACGGCCTATGTGAACGTAGAGGGCCTCATGGGGGTCGACGACCTCATAATAGTAAACGGCCTATGTGAACGTAGAGGGCCTTGTGGTGGTAAGCAGCCTCATAGTGGTAGACGGCCTATGTGAACGTAGAGGGCCTCATGGGGGTCGATGACCTCATAGTAGTAGACGGCCTATGTGAACGTAGAGGGCATTATGGTGGTGGCAGCCTCATGGTGGTAGACGGTCTATGTGAACGTAGAGGGCCTCATGGGGGTCGACGATCTCATAGTGGTAGATGGCCTATGTGAACGTAGAGGGCCTTGTGGTGGTAGGCAGCCTCATGGTGGTAGACAGCCTATGTGAACGTAGAGGGCCTCATGGGGGTCGACGACCACATAATGGTAGACGGCATATGTGAACGTAGAGGGTCTCGTGGGGGTCAACGGCCTCATAGTGGTAGACGGCATATATGAATGTAGAGAGTCTCATACCAGTAGGCGCCCTCATGGGGGTTGACTTCTTTATAGTAATAGGCGAAACCTATCATGGGGGTCGACTTCTTTATAGTATTAGGTGACCTATCATATGGTGCTCTACGTGGGGTGCATATCAAGTAGCTCTTACCTCAATGACAACGTGGAGAATTATTAATGTCATCTTATATCAATGTTGAAAAACTAAAATAAAATCTTTTGCTTTTCGACTTTTTTTTGTTTCCTTTTTTTTTTTTTAATTGTCTAATTTAAATTCTGAAAGTACTCAATTTTGATGGAATTATGGACCATAACCATCCAAGGTCCTTCGGCCGAATATTTATACAAAAGTTTGGGATGATGCTGTGAAAATTTAAAGTCCAGAATTTATTTGCACTTTTTAAAAAGGTTAGGGATGCTACTACAATTTTCCCTAGTTTTATTCTATAAGGATTTTGAGCACCGGGAAATATTCCAAATTTAATGTTGATAGAGGAATAAGAACATCTTTGATTAATTGGTTTTTCTTTCGAAAGAGAAATTTGATCAACTTAAAAAATGAGTTAAAATTTAATTCAAATTCAACAATTAATTATAACTGTATATTTTGTGAACTTACAATTTTTCAACTACACATTTCATCATTTTTTATAGAAATTATTAAAAATTTTGATTTTTATCTATCTAAATTAAAATATGGGCTTAAAACTTTGAGGAAAATACATATAAATATGTATTTAATTTTTTCAATTTAAAATATAAGGAGTGAGGTTTATTTTTCCAAAAATCAAGTATTAAATGAATCCTTAAATATTAATGATAATATTACAAAATTAAATTAATATATACACCCACACTACCACACCCATCTATGCCTACACAATTTCACTCTCAAACAATAATTCATTTCCCAACTTTTTCCCTCTCTCTATCTTTTCTCTATCCATGTGCCCTGTGTACTCCAGTGCCGATGCGAGATCGACAATGCACCAAGAGGATCGACATTACGGGGAGAGGACTGACCCTGCTGTAAGTGAGCAATGCCAATTGCGAGATCGACATCGCTGTAAAAGGAGCTGTCATGCGACCTCTACCCAGGAGTGTCGCTGCTGCTGAGATCTCTGCCTAGGATCGAAAAATGCCACTGGAATAAGAGATGACGTCCTTAGAATACGTCGCGCGACGACATTGTGACGTTGCTGCGCATTATACCGAAATAAGAGATACCGTCGTCGAAATACATTGTTGAGGCACACTCTGTGCGCTACAGTCGATTGGATCTGGTTTGGATGTGTGCGTGATGCCGTCGTGGCTACAACCGATGGGATATGGTTAGGTGGTAGTGATGTGTGGTTGTGGTTATGGTTGTTGTTGTGGTGGCGAGGTGGGTTGGTGGTGTTAGTAGTGGTGGCATGGTGGCGATGACGGGAGGAGTGTGGGACGAAGAGTGTTTATGATCAATTATTTAGGTGTTGTGATGTGTTGTTTCGTTGGTGCCGGTGGTGCCGGTGACCAATTATATGAGTTTTTTCTTTTGTGTCGTCGTGATGGTTGTTATGTAGTGGTGGTTTTTGGTGGCGATGCGATTGGAATGTAGTGATCACAAGTGTTGGTGGTGATTACGAATTATTTGGTTGATTGTAACTTGGGATGGATAGAGCGGGTCGGGGCAACCTCTCCCGATCCTCACACTCCAGGCAATTCCCTGCCTCGTTGGCGGGGCCTGCCCCGTTTACTATCCCTTTTAATTTTATTTTTTTAAGTTTTTAATAATTCATTTTTATTGTCTCCATTCATTACAGTGAGACAATAATATATTTTTAAATTATTTTTAAAAGTTAAATTATTGAAATATATTTGGTAAATTAAGATTTTTATTGTTTGTCATATTTTTTTAACTAATCTTGGTTGTCATTTTCTATTAAAACTAATAAAATTTCGTGAAATTTTTCATTTAAAGTATTGAATTTACAAAAAAATTAAACGGGGTGGGATGGGGTACCCGTTATCCATACCGGCTCCGGGGAGAAGTTACCCGTCCCGTCCCGTCCTTGACCCGAATACCCGATTAAGAAGGTAATGCTTGCGGGTATCGAGTTTTTTTGTCATCCCTAATTGTGATTAATAAATAAGTAGATAAATTGTGATTAATAAATAATGTGTGGCCTAAAAATTTGTTAATTTGTGATTAATAATTTAATAATTTTTTACCATGTAATAAGTTGTGACTTATAAAATTTATGATTTGCGACTGATAAACAAATTGTGACTTATAATTTTTTTTTATTTATGACTAATAAACAAATTGTGACATATGAAATTTTTGATCTGTAACCGTAAAATAATTTGACCTATAAAATTTTTTATTTGTGATCGAGAAATAAGTTGTGACTCGTATGTACGTACTTGTGATCATTAATTGTATAGTTGTGACCTTAATATATTTAATTAATAAAATATTATTAAGTATTTATTTATCACCTAAGTTTTGAATTTTGAAACTTTAAACCCGGCAATTGAATTGGACACGGTTTAATACTCTGTTTGGAATTTTTTTTCCTTTTAACTTTTGTTTTGTATATGTCCATTGATCCAATGCAATGCATTGGATTGGTTGATGGTTTGTTTACTGGATCAAAGACTGGCCTGTCTGAGTCTGGGTTTTGCTGATCACTTGGCTCAATAGCCAGGTTGAAAGAAATTGATACAAACAGCACTACAGAAGATAACTAATTAATTAGGATCGGAGCGTAGACAAAGCGAGCAGAGCCTTGGTTATAGGGAAGCCCTCTCAGAAATTCTATTATTGTGACTTATATTTATCATACATATTGGGAAGTTGTAGATTTAAAAAAAAAAAAAAAGGCCAATAAGGTTGGTTCGTTAACCAAGTAGATTTTATTTTCATCTTAAAATATCAAAATTACTAAGAGAGATAGTTCAAACACTTATGTGTATATATATTTCATCTTTATTTGACGTGAGATTATCTATTAACATGTTTACGAAAGATAATGGTTCGTTCGATAACATTAATCTTGAAATTCATGCACATTTAAGTTTTAAACCTATCAAATCACTCGTTGAAGCTTAATGGATTTTGATATCATACTTAGACACAAGTTTCATTTTAAAATGTCAACTTTATTACGATAACTAAACCGGGTAGGATTCTCTATCTGATGTTTTGAGGGAGCCTTCTCTTTCTTTTTGAGTGGAAACAAGATCAATCAATGAAGGGAGAGAACTTTCAAGCGGAAGAAGAAAAGAAGTACGAGCCTATCTGTCGACAATAGGGAAGAGGTCTATCGATTCTCCATCCTGTATAATGAATACTCCCCTTCCTTTTTGATTGCATGAGCTCAACATAGGTGTGTGGAGCAAGGAAGACAACAATCATAGCTTCTTAGCACCTAAAATAAGAGAAATTTTATAGTACTTCCATAATATTGAAATTCGGAACTCCATGTCATTATTTAATTGACACGTGTGTTACTTATTCATGTTTGGATAGTGAGTCTCGATTATTTATACACATCAATTAAATAGTGGCGAGAACACTAGAAATTTTTTTCCTTGGTAGAGGCATTGAATTGTATCATCGTTGCTCCTCCAATACTTACATCGTTAAATGTGGAGAAAATATAAGCTTGAGTCTTTAAACTGAACTACGTAAATCAACTTGAATAATGTATCTTGTTGTGCAGTCCGAGGAGGACTAGGCGTCTGCTAGGTAGTATTTCCTTCGTCTCATAAAATTAGTCTCATTTTCTTCTTTCGCATGTAGTTAATATATTGGTTTCCTAATATACCCCTAGTTAATGTGTTTTGTTATCACAAATATAATTTAATTATCTTGAATATTAATTACATTAATGTAGGGGTGTATTAGGAAAATTGATAGTAAATTTTATTATTTCAATTAAATTTTCTTAAATTGTGTGAAAGAAAATAGGACTATTTTTATGAGACGGAGGGAGTAGAATATTTGTTTGAACCAGAACTCCTAAATGGCTTAAGTGTCCCGGTGGATGGATGGATGAATTGTAGTATTAGTGGGTGTTACCCTCTTTTAATAAAAATGCAAAAAATTTGTAGAGGAGTCGAAAGTTCTATATGTTACCAAGGTAGTGAATACTCTTTATTTATTTATTTATTTATTTTTCTATAACCCCATAAAAGTAATAGATATTAAACTTGACAAATGTGAGTTGCCTAGTTTAAGATGTGGACATGGTTGTTGAAGTTGATTTCTGGTGAGCAAGTCATACGTGTTCCGTGAGGTTATTTAGCTTCTTAGAACATCTTGAAAAGACTCTTTATTTTTAAAGAGTATATCTTACAATTTAGAGAAAATCTATAAATTTAGAGAGTAAAAAATTTTAAATATCATACTCTTTATATTTAACACTTAATTTTAATATTGCAAAAAAAAATTTATTATTTTTCCCCATCTTTTATTTTTACCGACTCCCTTTCAAATTATTATATTATTTTTCTCTATTAGAAATTAAAATTAATTATAGAAAGTGAGTTAGGCTCTCCAAATTTGGAGAGTCAAACTCAATCTCTATTTTAAAATGTTAATTTAAAAGGTATTTTGGTTCATAATTTTAAGTGTTGATTGCTTAAAATAAAGAATATCTTATATTTAACTCCTGTTTGAGCCACATAAAAATTTTCATTTATATTCTTCTACTTATTTTCAATCACACATTTTTCAATAAAATAATATTTTCCATCACATCGATAACTTTTTCTTCTTTTTTAAACCACACATTCTCCATCAATCTACTATTTCAAAATATATTTTTCCAAAATGATAATGGCTCAAACACACCTTTAAATAGTCTCTTAGGGATACTATTATTGTGACTTATATTTATTCTACTTATTGGGAAATTGTATATTTATAAAAAACAGTAAGGTTAGTAGGTTCGTTAATCAAGTAGATTTTATTTTCATCTTAAAAAATCAAAATTATTAAGAGGGATAACGCAAACTCTTATATTGTATATGTATTTGATCTTTATTTGATGTGAGATTATTCATTAACATGCTTACGAAAGATAGTTGTTCTTTCGATAACATTAATCTCGAAATTCGTGTTCATTGAAGCTTTAAACCGATCAAATCACTCGTTAAAATTTAATGGATTTTGATACTATACTTTGACACGATAGCATTTACAAGAGACTCGCTAAATATAAAGCACTTTTCATTTTACACATTGTGTACACCTTGTGTGAAAAACCATTGTTTTGAATGAAGTGTTGTTAAAATCAAAAGACTCTTTATTTTATCCTTGAAAAATAGAGTTGAGAAATCAACTTTACTCTTTATTCTCAGTCATAGTGATTGCATTTAATAAGTTACAAATTTCGAAACCCTGCTTTTAAAATAATTCAAATCATATTTTTTTAAAAAAAAAGCAGCATGAGATATGGGAGAGAGTGCTGATAACGAGGGTAGACAATGACCAGTCCTCAAACTGCATTTTCCTCTAATTATCAACACAGTTGGAGACCTGAGTCGTTCTTATCTTAATCGATTTTACCACTAGGTGGCAAGCATGCATCCAAAAGTTCCGCCGCTTTCGTTATGCCTTACCTTCCATGTCTTCAAAGGGCAAGGTAGTCTAGGTAATGTTAATGTCAATCCATACCACGGTACCTAATGCTCGGCAGCAAAAATAAAAAACAACTCGAAATTAACTCTCTTTCTGATCCTATTTCAACTTTCCAAGATTTTAATGTGAAATTTTATAAAACTTTGAACTTTATAAATTTAGAAAACCTAATTGCGTAATTGCCAAAATCCTTCATGTCAAATCATCAAGAAAATTAATAATGCAGAACATACATTAATTCTTTAAGAATAATTTCTTATTATTGGGTCTTGATTTAGAATCTTAAATTTGGATTATTGACTCTTTTGATTCTTGAGTTCTTGATCTTGATTTTACTTCTTACTCCATAATTTTGGTTGTCTTATTTTTCGATTTAATTGCTTCAATCATTCTTCTTGATTATGGGTTTTTGATTTTCATCTTCAATATATTTTCTCGTCTTATATTCTTGTATTGATGGGATGACACAAAGAATGAGAAGTTGCATATGAATTGTGGATCATAACCCTTTCAAATGTATTTGGAACATCATCAAATACAACCCTAATGAATTCAGTCTCTACACATATAATCCAACATACACTTTATTTAAATGTTCTAAGCCCAATAATTTAATTATGTATTTGGGTTTTTTTTTTCATCTATGTTTTTGTCTCAATTTTCGAAGTCATTATGAAATGTCAAACGAAATCAAAATATTGCATTCTTAATATCATTTCAAAATGCTCACCTGGATCAAAAGATGCAGCAATTAGATGCGCGAAACTACCAACTGTAACTAATGTTATGGCTTGTCAAAGTAGACAATTTCAAATTAGTATTTCGAAAATTTCGATAACATGCTAACTTTAAGATTTCTCCACAGATCATATGCTAGCCGAACTACAAATTGCATATGTTATCTCGAAGCTCGTTTCGAGAATTATATCATAAATATATCGAATGTTCCAAACAGATATAAAAAATAATTAAAAATATGTCGACGTGCGTCTTCAAAAGAGGGGTCTAACTCGTCTTTTCCTTAAACAAATTCAATTATTATTATTTTTGCGATAAAAATTTCTCAATATAATTTACATTATTTTATTAGAAAATTTTACATGGGATATGAAGTCTAGATTTTTGAAATTTTATATTCCAAAAAGTCATATTCCATGTAAATTTTCAGATATAAAATTACATGGGGTATAATTATTTTTTGATGTAAATTTTCGAATGTAAAACTTCTAACTTTTTTACAAGTTTGATTGTACCCCATAACTAAAAATGTCTGCGTCCGCCCCTAAATTTGAGTGCCGGGTTTAGCCTCTATTTGGTATCCATTCTTTTTTTCATTCTCATTCTTCTACTAATTTTCAACCACACATTCATCAATAAAATAATATTTTCCATTACATCAATAACTTTTCCTTCATTTTCAACCACAAAAAAGGTGTGATTTGACACAAAGAATACTATTCTTTTTTTCATTCTCATTCTTCTACTAATTTTCAACCACACATTCATCAATAAAATAATATTTTCCATCACATCAATAACTTTTCCTTCATTTTCAACCACAAAAAAGGTGTGATTTGACACAAAGAATGCATTTTTTTCTAGAATAATGGTTACCAAACGGTGCCTTAATTTTTGTCTGTGTTGCTGTAATTGTGATTTTGAGGATTAGAATTCAGCCCAACCATGGCAGATAGACACAAGAAAAACCTGTGTACTGAGTCGGTAGGTGGTAGAAGGCGATGAGAGACGAGTGAGAGGCTGAGGCATAGTAGAGTCACGAATAATGAAGAAGTGGGGCTGAGCAAAGAGGAGTAAAACATGTGGTTTGAAATGTATGGCGTGCGTTTATATATAAACTAAATTGGGTTGGGCCCAGAGTTCAGTGCAGGCACTCAACTGGGCTCCATCCTTGTTTTATAAGAATTAAAATCAGATTTTTAATAGATTTTGATAAAATTTGATGGAATGTGTGGTTAAAAAGTTATGGATTCCACAAAATATGTGATTAAAATTAATTGTTGATTTTAATTTATATTAAAATCTTAATTTTAATCCATACCAAACATGGGCTAAATAAAAGATAGGGAGAAATCAATAAATATTTTTGATAAAAACAAAATAAAGAGCCAAAACGGAAAACATTATTAGAATGCTAAAAAATTACATGCTAAGACCATGTATGGTACTTATTTCTTAAAATTCATTTTTAGCCATACATTTTATAAGACCAACAATTTTTATCAATATTTCAACTACATACATACATACATATATATATATATATATATATATATAATCAAAATCTAATAAAAATTTAATTTTTTATGAAAAATGGTGGCTAAATTTAAAAATCTCCTTTTCATGCATAAGATAATTAATTTTTAAAAGGGTAATTGGCGCAAAATGTCCCTACCTTTGTCGGTTTGTATGCAAAACGTCCCCACATTTCTTTTTTGGCGCAGAACGTCTCTACCTTTACATTTTCCCTTGCAAAACATCATTTTCGTCTCTTTTTAACAATTTTACCCTTCTATTAAAATAAAACAAATACAAA
>CAIGRM010222766.1:0-10185 GCA_903798335.1 Fraxinus albicans | reverse complement strand
ACTGATTTCTCACTTTATATTACCTTTTTTTTCAGAAATGAATAATTAGATTTACAAATTGTACTCAAGTAGTTCTTGAAGAAAAAGGGTGGATATCTCCCCTGCTAAATTTGTGCATATAAGGACAATATAAATTGTGAGTATTTATGACTTTTGATTTGTAAGCATGCCTATGAAGAGGACTGACATAAATTTTTGGATCTCTTGGATTCCATCTTTATGTAGGATAACATTTCCCCTGGCAGTAATGATACAAAGGCTGGACTTAAGGCTGCTACCATTTGGTTGGTACTTGGTAATAGATTGATGAAAGTTAGGTGAGGTATTTTTTCTGAGCCAGTGGATGTAAAATTTCAAAAAAAACCACTTGTACAGTGATTAGAGAGCTGTGAATTTTACAACCCTCTCTAATTAGTGTGGGCCCCAAAAATTAATTAATTTGTGGGGCCCACACTAATTAGAGAGAGCTGTAAAATTTACAGCCCTCTAAATATTGTAAGTGTAGTGCTGTTCAGAAAATTTGCTTAGGGATGTAGATTTTTAAATTTGTGCATATAAGGGCAATAAAAATTGTGAGTATTTGTGACTTTTGATTTGTAAGCAGGCCTATGAAGAGGACTGGCATAAATTTTTGGATCTCTTGGACTCCATCTTTATTTAGGATAACATTTCCCCTGGCAGTGATGATACAAAGGCTGGACTTAAGGCTGCTACCATTTGGTTGGTACTTGGTAATAGATTGATGAAAGTTAGGTGAGGTATTTTTTCTGAGCCAATGGATGTTTTTAAACGAATCCCTACATCTAAATGTATAGTGGATCGTGCCAGCGTAGCATAGTGAATGAAGATATAACTTCTGAGCCACTATAAGATACTCTCTCTGTCTTGCATGTTAATTTTCAGTTTTCAATTTTAGATGCATGGTCTATATTCCTGATTTTTCACCATCCAACACCATTCTTTTAGAAATGAAATAAGCACATTTGGAAGTTGAACGCAAATAGTTCTTGAACCCAAAGGGTGGATATCTCCTTTTCTGAGTTTGTGATTGTGATGAAAGCAATGTAAATTGAGTACCATCTTTTACAGTTGTTATTTTATTCATTTTCTACTAAAGCATCAAATTAGAAACAACTTGTATCTGAGGTTAGTTGTCAATTTGTTCTAGTTCTTTTGAATGTTTTGTGTTTTCAAAGAGTTCAGATATATTTTATTTCTGTTTGAATTTTTAGGTTCTAAGTTTTAACTATGATTTAATTGGTTTTATTTTAATTAATGGTAATTAGTCACTTAGTTCTCATTTTACGATGATTTAATGCTATGATTGCTTGTATGATAGTTTGTTATGTGACGTGAATTGCAGCCAGTTTATGAAATGCGAACGAGGAAATCTAGACATGTGGCAATGTTAAGAGGTCAGCATCTTCTATTGGAGGCATAATTCTCATTTTTTTTCTTTGCTTTTTTTTTTTTTAATCTACTATAAATGATTTCGTAGTTTAATCTTTGTTGACGTATCTGAGGTTAGTTGTTAATTTGTTCTATTTCTTTTGAATGTTTTGTGTTTTCATAGAGTTCAGATATATTTTATTTCTGCTTGAATTTTCAGGTTCTAAGTTTTAACTATGATTTAATTGGTTTTATTTTAATTAATGGTAATTAGTCACTTAGTTCTCATTTTACAATGATTTAATGCTATGATTGCTTGTATGATAGTTTGTTATGCGACGTGAATTGCAGCCAGTTTATGAAATGCGAACGAGGAAATCTAGACGTGGCAATGTTAAGAGGTCAGCATCTTCTATTGGAGGCATAATTCTCATTTTTTTTCTTTGCATT
Organism: Fraxinus albicans; assembly: GCA_903798335.1. Lineage (NCBI taxonomy): Eukaryota > Viridiplantae > Streptophyta > Magnoliopsida > Lamiales > Oleaceae > Fraxinus > Fraxinus albicans. The sequence continues at coordinate 8,346 of CAIGRM010222766.1, read as the reverse complement.
TTTTTTTTTAATCTACTATAAAAAGATTTGACTTTATTTTTTTCTCTATGTCCATCGCAAGAGTATGGTGGACACCAATCCTGTGTTAGTTAATACTCATTTTCTCTTTTACATGTTAGAGATATCCATAAATATTTGTAATGTTTCTTTTGATATTTTCAAATATATTGACTGATGACGCAGAACATGCACTTTATTGATGTTTGTTTCATTAAGCTTTTACAACCACGTTATTAATTAGCCAACTACGCCAGTAGCACGTGCATTGCACGTGCATCTGACTAGTGTTTTAAAATAAGTTTTTATTTTAATTTTTTTAAAAATTTTTTATATATAGATAATACAAAGTTACCGTTTTACCTATTTTAAAATTAATAAAAAAGATGAAAAGAAGTTTGGTGATCATAGTGAAATATGAAATTGGATAGCCTCGTGAAACGTTATATGATGGTCATGATGAATAAAATCAAATTGGATAACCATGATGACACTAAGTATAAAGTTGAGTGATCATGGTGAAACAAAATCAAATTGAGTGGCCATGATGACACAAAGTATAAAGTTAACTCGCAATTGTTGAATTTAATAGAAGAGGGATATACAAAAGTGAAAATAACTTATTAATGCCTGCATCCCGAAAACATTTCTTTAGCTCATGTTTGATTTTCACTATTTTCAAAATATATTTTTCTCTTTCTTCTTTTGAATCATACATTTTTCAATAAAATAATATTACACATAAATTCAAATTTTTTCCTTATTTTTTAACCTCCATCAATTTATTATTTCAAAATACATTCTTACTATACAATAAGAAATAAAAAGGCTCTCAACATGTTTCACTTTTATTATGAGTATGGGCTACATTAATATTCGGTCTGGTAGGGGATTAAAATTAGATTTTTAGTAGATTTTGATAAAAAAATTTGAAATGTGTTGTTAAAAAGTTGTGGAACCCATAAAATATGTGGTTAATATTGATTATTTGATTTAGATTAAAATTTGATTTAAATAAATATCAAACAGGTTGTAAAATGAGTTTTTTGCAAGAAAAAATAAAGTATTTTGGAACATTAATTTTTTTAAGAATATATAGTTAAAAGAAGGAAAAATTTTGAATTTACGTGTAATATTATTTTATTAAAAAATGTGCGATTAAAAAAAGATATAAAAAAATGCATTTTGAATAAAATGAGCCCAAACAAGGCTAAGTGATGAATAGATAATTCATTCAGGTATTTTTGAGTATAAATTAATACCTTAAAATAAGTTCAATAATTAATTATGTGGACAATGCTTGAATTATGGGGTGAGGCCCGCGATTGCAGGTCCCGCGTGGGCCCCACTCCCGTGTGAGGGGAGTGTCAAAATGAATGTACACCAAGGAGTGTACGTTCATCATTACCCTAATTATGTCGACCATCACTGAAATTGAGTAATTATCCAAGTAGTTATTGTAGTTATTTTCTTATAGTAATACTAATTCAAGTTCCTAGCATTATACTAGTGGTTTCTTGATTAAAAAGGTTTAACTTCAAATTCTATGTGAAGACATTTAAATACCAATCTATCATCCAATGACTATACTTAGTGGGTGTTTGGTGGAGATTAAAATTAGATTTTTATTAAATTGTGATAGAAGTTCTTAAAATATGTGGTTGAAAAGCTGTAGGGTCCATGAATAATATGATTAATATTAATTGTTTGATTTTGACTTAAATTAAAATTTGATTTTAATCCGAAACAAACAGGGCCTTACTACACCAAGATAATAAAAATCATTATTAAAAATGTGCGTTTAACATACATTTAAAGCCAAAAATTTGACCAAATTAAAGCCACATTACATTTTCTTATCTGAATCAATTCCTAATTCTTTAATTTTGCTGAGTTGACATAATAAATAACACTGTTTGATAACACATTGACACTAAATGGTGCGTGTAGGATTTAACATTTTTTAATGATCATTTACGTAATTACTCAGAATTCAAATGGCCGTAATTGTAATTAACCTAGTGGTAAATCGAGGACATTTTTAACCTTTGAGATGAGTTGCACTTTTATTTCTTATCAATTATTTTTGGCAAATATGTACCCAACCTTTAATAAATAGGCGTCATTCATCAAAATGGATAAATTGTAATCATTTTTCGTTATCAACTTGGTTAATTGTAGATTCAAATATTAAAAAGTGGCTAAATTCTCATCCCATTATCTTAATTAAAACATTAAAGAAAATGAAATTTTAAAATATAAAACATATGCAAATAACAAAACAAAAAAATTAGTTTATTGTCATTGGATGAAACAAACATACTCAACAAATCCTACTCACCTATCTATAATTTTCGCTTCCTAAACTCTCTAATATTGATGCTCAATAAGGGAAATTCCTATTTGAAACGATGATATCTCAATCTTTCTTCTTCAAATGAGGGGGGTATTTATAGATTTTTCTCCAAATCTTGTGATGTTTGGTCTTTTTGGGAGAATGACAGGTAACAGCTCATTGTTGACTATCTTCTAACATATTCGGTTGAGAATCATGCTTAGTTAATTTGTCGATTCCATGCATGTGCCCTTTACTGACAGCATATAGCTAGCCTAGATACGAAAAATGGTTCATAATATTTAGGCGAGCCTTCAGTTTCTTCATTCTCCTCTCATATCGCTTTTCAATTCTCTAATAACTAGCTAGGTTTGTGGACTTCATCTTGAAGGTTAACAATCATGTTCTTCCCTCACTACCCACCACTCGCAACAGCTCCGACACCACCATACTACGACCACTAGATCAAGGGGATTATCCCCCGTTGGTTATTGGAAGACCAAAGATGGAGAAACTCCTCCGCTTCTGTGCATACCAAATCCGTAAAATGCAGTATGATGAAGACACATTCGATATTCAATCTATTTGTAGGTTCACACGAGGGCGGATTCGGGGGACGAATAGGGGGTAACCCTAAACTGAATTCCTAGCCCCGACTCCACTGGGTGCATGCTATGGGTGAACACAATTTGATTTTGACGGTTTGTGACAATTTTTCTAAACGAACTATTTAAATCGATTTAGAATTTTTCCAAATCAAACTAAACTACTTCAATTTCTAAACCAAACCAATCCAAAACTTTTTTTTTTTCAGTTTAAAATCACGATTTAACAAAAAAAAAAAAAAAGTTGAATCATAAATATTAGTTTCAAGTTTCATGTTAAAACATAAATAGTATCATTACAAATATTACAAATGAAAGTTTTATATTTATAATCATTATAGTGTAATAATATGATAAAAACATTTTAACCTCTTAATCAATACTAATTTGGCAACATCTACAATTGTAACATATGACTCATTTTCTCCACAAAGATAAGAATGTAGTACACGAATTCATTGATTGTAATTAAATGATATAAAACTACTACTAAAAGAAAATGAATTGAAAGATAATATATTCTATAACTTTTTTGTGAATCATTCAATTCTTCTACCCCATCCAAATATTGATGAATCACTATAGGGTTTAGTTTTAATTGGGATACGTTTAATGTTAATTGGGTTGAATAAAATTTAAATTTATTTATTTTTAGATTTTCTTTTCGTAAATAGTTTGAAATGTTTTGCTAAGATTGAAATCTAAATCAAACCATTTCGAAATTGTTTGGTTTAGTTCGGTTCAAAATCAAAACGTTGCTAGATCCAAGTGAACCCAAACCATCGATTAAAAAAAAAACGATCGTAATTCTATTTTGTGATTTAGCAATTTCGTTGTCAGTTCTAGTGCACGCAAACTCATAAAACCATAACCACGTATGTATATCCCAGTGTGAGAATTTTTATTCGAATAACAGGAACTAATCAATGTATTTCAAAAATGTATGTCCTAATTAAGTTTATAATCTTAAAAAAGGTAGTTAGCACATAATGTATCCACCTCTCACTGTTATTGTGGAAAACATCCTTACCTTTTTTTTTGACATTTTCACCCTTATTTTTACATTTCATTGCGCAAAATGTCATTTTCAACCATTTTCTCAATAAAAAATTGTGAAAAGACAACTATATCATTCTCTTTAAATAAAATAAAAGGAAAAAGAAAAAATTAATTGCAGTCATAGTCCCAAATTTTTTTGAAAAGCGCAAATGAGTTTCAAATAAATTATTAAAATGGTAAATAGCACATAATGTTATTATGTTTCACTATTGTTGCAAAAAACGTCCATACCTTTTAGTTTTTTGGCATTTTCACCCTAAATTACATATTTTATTATGCAAACTAATATTTCTATCCATTTTCATCCAATTTTTCAATAAAAACTGTGAAATGACGAATATACCATCATATTTAAATAAAAAGTTAAAGAATTAATTGTAACCATAGTCCCAAATTTTTTTAAAAGTACAAACAAGTCTCCAATAAATTATTACAAGATTATTTTTTTAAAAAGAGCAAATGAGTCCCAATTAAATTTATTTAAAAATAAAAAAATAATAAAAAGTGCAAACGAGTTCCAAATAAATTATTAAAGAATTAGAAATTAAAAATATATATTTTTAATTTAAATATGAGGGTATATTCATTATTTCACAGTTTTTTATTGAAAAATTGGATGAAAATGATGGTTTGCACAATCAAATGTGTAATTAAGGGTGAAAATGTCAAAAAAAAAAAAATGAAATGTATTGATGTTTTTCGCAATAACGGTGAAATATAGGAATATTATGTACTAATTACCATTTTAATAATTTATTTATGACTTATTTGCGTTTTAAAAAAAATTGAGACTGTGATTGCAATTAAAATTTTCTCTTTTTCTTTTTATTTTATTTAAAGAGAATTGTATATTCATCATTTCATAATTTTTAATTGAGAAAATAGGTGAAAATGACCTTTTGCACAATAAAATGTGGAAATAAGGGTTAAAATGTCAAAAAATGATAGGTATGGACGTTTTTCACAATAACAATGATAGGTGAGAACGTTATGTGCTACCCATCTTAAAAACAATTTGAATTTACTCTAACTGGTGTATGTTTTTCATTTTCATGTCATGATATTATATAGAAAATAATTGGAGCTCCGACATGAACAAACCCAACAATGGTCACGACATTTGGGTTAGTCGATTAATCGCATTCTAAAGAGGTTAGTCGACCACATCGAGGGTTGATCTCACATTTGGTCAATCTGTAATGCATAAATGTAGATGGTTAATTTCACATGATACGATATCTTGCACGTTGGGCTAGAACTCCACTTTTAGATCTCACTCAATGTAACTAATGTAGTTTAGATATTGAAAACTTTTGTGTGGATATATTTAGCCTATGAATAAGTTTAAGTAGTGGTGTAATTTTATTAAAGGAAAAATTGTAGCCACGGTACCAAACCTTTCATTTAATAACAGACTTTGTCCAAATATTTCATTTGTACCACCCATGGTATCAAACCTTTTAAAAAATCGCAAGTCCAGTCCAAATTGATGGTTTTCGTCTGTTTGACCACCAAAACCGTTAGTTGATCCCAAAAATGAAAAATTTAATAATTTCTTCCAAATAAGACAAGGGCAATTTAGACATTACATATTTCCCCTTAAAAAAAAAGAGAAAGAAAAATACTCATCTTCTCCCACCTTCCACCTCCCAACTTCCAAATGAATTTCCACCAGGCCTCGACTGGGCTTCTGCTGATTTTGAAGCCTGAGCATATCTACAAGGAAAGATAATCATCAAAATTCCAATATAAGCGAATCTTTCCTAAAGACAGTGATTCATGAAACTTGATGAAAACCCATAAATTTCAGAAGCCAGGACACACCTTCAAAGGGCTAAATAATTGTTCTTCCTAAAAATTTTAAAAACGAAAATAAAAATAAAATAAAATAAAAACCAATGATAAATAACTTTAAAAAAGTACATTTTGCATGTATACGAACACCTTGATCCTCCGAATGCCCCCACTAGAAAATGAAAGACAAATATGAAAAATTGGAAGTAAAACCAAGAGGAAAAATCATTTTTTCGTCTGAGTAATCTGGAAAAATTAAATGCAAAAATCACTTACAAATTGAATTTGAGTAAACATTTCAAGGCTCCATTGCACATGATATAAGCAAAACCCCCCAAATTTAGCAGAAACTAGATTGAAGATGCAACCCTAGAAAATATGGAAGGTGGGAGAGTGAGTATTATGATTATTATTATTATTATTTTTATTTTTTTTAAGGGGAAATGTGTAATGTCTAAATTGCCCTTGTCTTATTTGGAAGAAATTGTTAGATTTTTCTGGTTTTGGTGGTCAAACAGACTGAAACCGTCAATTTGGACTGAATTTGAGATTTTTTCAAAGGTTTGGTACCTTGTGTGGCACAAATAAAATGTTGGGACAAAATTTGCTACTAAATGAAAGGTTTGATACAATGACTGCAATTTTCCCTTTAAATTTTTGCCATTTGATACATAAAAATATTTAATGAATCAGTTTAATAAAATTAAATTTCTGAATTTTGTTTTAACTATCTAAATGAGTCAGTATCTGATAAGTATAATTTTTACACTTATTCGGGATCTTAAATGATAATATTTTATTATTTTTTGGACGGATTTGTGCCTAATGTGTTGTTATTGCTTTTATTAGGAAAAACTCATGTTTGGATTGGAAGAAAGAAGGGAAAATGGTTAAAATGAAGTAAATTCAAAGTTCAGGGACTAAGTATAAATACTTAAAAGTTGTATCGGACTTCATGATAAAAATTCGAGAGTGCTAGGGATCAATTGGATGAGAAAATAAGTCAAATTATTATCACACATCAATTTCCGGTCCACAAAGATATGCTTCAAATTTTCAATCTCATATTGAGACTCATTTTTGGTATAGTAAATATTCGAATTGGAAACATGTTATTTTTAGAATAATTTTAGCCGTTTGAGTTAGGTTTTCAATACATTTTGAATCAACTCAATCGAATATCGATAGAGAAAATTATGACAAAAATACTGTCATGTTAGAGAGATCAATGTGCACACCCTCACCTATAGGAAAGGAGCGCGCCTCAACCAAAAAAGGGGGAACCTCTCAAACAGTAGTATCAAAATGGGAAAACCCAATTTTATTTATTTTTGTTTTGATAACAATTCAATATTATGTTTTTGATATCTTTAAATAACAAAACTTTACATGAACGTGAGAGGACCTCCTTAGACATAAAATTCATATATTCTACATATTTTGGAGGAGAAAAATAAGGCTAAATCATCAATTAAAGGTGGATTTTCATAAGATTATTGAAGATTTCTTCTCCCTTATCAAGATTTCATTCAAGAAAGTGAATTTCTCTACTTTCGTCCATCATTTCTTAATCTTGGTGATGTTATTCCATATTTTCTTGTGTAGTTATAAATTTAGGATGATTAGATAAGTTTTTCTATTGTGTTGGATGATTGACTTTAATTTAGGTATTTCTTGATTGAATTTGCATTCCTATTGCACTATTTAATTATTGGTCATTAATTAAATAGTTAGTTAGTTGTTGTAGTGTAGGAATAACCACAATAAATTTAGAATGCGGTAAAAAAACACATGGAAAATACGTATTATGAATAATATTTATGGCATGTGCAATCAAGTAGATAACCTAAACTAAATGCATGATTAATTGCATATGAATTTGAACTAGGAATATGATCGAGTCTTGTTAATCATATGTTGGTGTATCTTGGAAACAAGCATTTGACATATTGGCGTTATCGATTGTAAAACATGTATGAAACTAACTAAATTATTAATTGATAATTAAAATGGATGGAAATATGAGAAATAATGAATCCAATACAAGCATTCACATTCGATAAAANATCTTGGAAACAAGCATTTGACATATTGGCGTTATCGATTGTAAAACATGTATGAAACTAACTAAATTATTAATTGATAATTAAAATGGATGGAAATATGAGAAATAATGAATCCAATACAAGCATTCACATTCGATAAAATCACAATTTACTTGCTTTATTAGTATAGATTAGAAGTAGTATAAATAACCACAAAATCATGCTCTTTTACTTTCACTACTTACTCGAATTTAATATTAACTATTGAACTACATTTTAACCCTTATTTCTCTGGAAACGATAAACTTGAAACTCACTATTTCTATTACTCATACAACGATTCCATACGCTTGCCATAGATAAAAGTCATATATACTTTAAAAAGTGATAACAAAATAAAACTTTTAATTTTTCGTAGTTTAAAATATATATTATCTCTTAATTAATAAACAAAAGTGAGTATATTATATAGTTGTCTAAGATAGGACTCACAACCTTTTTTTTTTTTTTT